>JACXGJ010000034.1:0-57500 GCA_016801105.1 Esox niger | reverse complement strand
CTTTTATCAGAAATGAAATGAATTAAAAGTCCAAATCAATCGCTTTCACTTCTCCATTCTACTTTGACAGCAGCACAATTACAGATAATTAGATGGAGGAAACTTTTAATTGTGGGGATTAAGAGGGAGAGAGAATTTTCAGGATCAGAGAAAATTTAGAAGCAGGGTTTCTTGCTTAAAATCGAATCAAAGGATTTGGTGGCTTAAAATGGCAACCAATGCTTTCTACTGTTTAATTGGAATTGCATCTAGTTCATCGTATCAAATCATCCACCAACAATTAATTTAGATTTAATTCTATAATTATCATCAAATCGAATAATGTGCAACTTAATTTAGATAGTTAAAAATTAACGTGCATGAAGTTAATTGAGTAATTAAACTCCTCAACTGCTGCCTATTAATTTGCTATAGCCTAATTAAAAATTTTATTTTGTGTAATGTTGGTAAAGTAGGCATCAGTGTTGGATGGGTGGTTTGATTAGTCTGTTTGTTTGGGGTGTTTCAACACCTGCTGTTAATGGGGTCACCAATGTCTACTTGCCCGCGCATGCTTGTGTTCTGTCAGAGTAAAAGTTTGGATTTGAAGGACTGATTTTATATATTGAGGTGCTGGCAACTTCCTGCTCACCACTGTCATGTAATTTCCCACTGTCACCTGCAGTTATCAAGTCATGAATGAACACATTAATGAACATGGAAAACAAACGACAGTGGAAGATAAGGTAAAATCAGTGAACACAATAATATTTGCGCGTACCACAATTAAATAGCAAATATATATTGTGGTGCAATTGGGACATGGGTTCTAGAAAGACAGAAAGAGAAGCTGAGAGAGAGTGTGTGTATGTGTGTGTGTGTGTGTGGGGGGGGGGGGGGTATACTTGAACCCGTGTGTCAAAATGGGTTAGGTTATAGCACTGTCATTAACAGACCGTTGGCTATAGGCTCAAAGAAAACAGTCTATAATGGATTGTCTCAGAGTGTTAAATCTGTTTTGAAAACATGTCCTGTCAAGTTGTTATGACAGAGTTATAACCCTTATCGTGGAGAGTTCACATGAGCTAACCCCGAGACAGACAGACACAGACACACAGACACGTTTAATAAGCACTGGATTTAGTGCCAAGTGTGTGTTCACTGGCTGTGCTTCATACTTCACATATCCAACAGTGACCTATAAGGAGTAATTTGATGTCATCTGGTTCAATACTCACGAGATGGAATGAGGGGATTGTGCAGGTGATGTGACATGTACAATATTGTGAAAGAAAGAGGAGACTATGACGGTGATGTGACATTATCACAAGACTGAAGACGATGTGACACAAGAAGTAGCCTGTGGAATAATGGGTGGGCTAAGTAGGCCTATTTGCTTTCTCATCTATCTACTTTGAAATTCTCCAGAAATTATGGTTAAATGCGTGATGTGAGTATTCATTCCAGTATTTTTCAATAATCGTAAATAACAGATAGGTTTAATCATCCCAATGGTTGACCTGCAGGTCAAGAATGAAAATGTTTGGTTCTTCCTCGGTCAATCGCAGCCGCCCCCAAAATACACACGTGCACATGTCACAATTGATTTAGATCAGATGGTAAGGGTGTGTAGACTAATATAACATGAATGAATGTTTTGCCTACTTACTCATAACAACTACAAGCTACACTCTAATGCAGTTTACTGTGCGAACTCTGTGGCGCTTTTTTCATTATTCTTTTCCGAAAACATTTTGACCTATCGACCAAGGCCAAACAAATTGTTGATGAAACTCCTGAATTCAAATGAAAAAGAAACAAGACAACCCTGTAGCGGCACCGAATGCACGCCTTGTTCGTCTTATTATCGGGTTAATTAAAGCTAGGATCTGACAATGTCACCCGGTTGTAGAAAAACGGATTTAAATGCAATGTCTCCCGGGACTGCGTGTCAAGGGCTGCTTTTCACTGAGCCGGTGCGCCTGGATGGGGCGCCCGGAATTGACAAGAAGCAATTATAGAATTTTAGATGTTCAAAAAAGAAATGAATGGTTGGAATTATTCATAAAATTCTGTAAAACATGATAAACTAAGTTAAAATACAAAGAGAAAGGCATCTGAGACAACTCTAACCACAGCTTTGTAGTGGAGAAGGATAAAAAAGGCCAGATCCTGAGACATTTCTAAGGATTCATTAAAATCTAGCCTCACATTGAAATTCAGAGGGGTTAGTTTGGGCTTGAGGTCAAGTGACGAACGGATTATGTACTTCCTCATAATAATATTAATTAAACAATTTGCATGCTAATAAGGTAACAATTATCACGGCTTCTGTTGAGAGATTCGGGTTATTACAACACGGGTATCCGGGTTCCAAGGGTCAGGGAGTGAGTGGGGAGCAAAATCTCAACTCAGATTAACATTATGACAGCACCAGACATGGGATAAATAAAGTCGAATTAATTCTCTGTAGCCTAATGAGCAGAGAGACTGAACGATAGGCTTTCTTAGACAGGACTGATTCGCTTTTTTCACAAACACATTTATTTGCATATGCGAGTGGGGGGACTTCCGGACAAATAGCCTAATATAAGGAAAATGAATGGTTTGGAAAATAACTGATTTTGTTAATCTTTCACAAAATGATAAGTACCCTCCGTTTTTATCTGATATCTAAACTTCAAAACAAATAACCAACCAAATACATATGTATTTATATAAAGTTATTTTGTTACATCTATTTTGTTAAGTTTGCTTCATAAATACATGCGTTACCTACCTATATAACATAAATTCAACATTAGCCTACTAAATAATTATAATAACTACAAAACGTACACAAAAAGTAGCTTAATTAACTTGGTAAACTTGCATGGGAAACATTCTCACGTTTGTAAATTAAGTTACATTAATTAAAATGGCTGGGGAATAAGGGTTCACATTTCTTGGTAGCATATATCGTTCCACTTATTAGCAGAAGATTAATTAGTGTGTGATGTAGGCTAATTAATAACTTAATATCAGCCTCTGTACAATCAGCCTATCGACGTCAGGCTGAGGAGTCGATCGCCCCCTTTCATCAACATTCAGTTCTAGCATGCGAATTGGTTCAATTCACGAATTATAAGTGACAGTATGCCATCAAACAGGTCCTTGCGTAAATTTGAGATAGACGATTTGTAACTGTTTATACATGTTGGAATGGTGAAGCAAGCGTTAGCCAAATATAATAAATATTTAAACCGCTTCAGTTTCCCCAAAAACGGGTTGCCTATGGGTAATGTTCGATGTGCGAGCAATTTACCGCGTCTCTTTCGCCTTTTTACTGGGCTTCAATCTGATCAGTCTTTCTCTCTGTGGTCCCCCGTGTAGTTGTGATGTAGTTCTTATCAAAGCCCTCCTGTCTTGTTGTGACAGCTCTGATATTGTTTATTGAGGTGGATGTCAGGTTTAATTAGCAATCGATATGGAAAGCGTTTGCAGACCGCGCCTCTGACGTCACACTCGATTACCGTTTCTCATTGGTCTCAAATTCCCAAAGCCTAGGCTAATTATTGGAAGGTTCATGTTGATAAAGTACAGCTCATCCTTCCCTCCACATCATGTCCCCTCCTCGCTGACCGCACTCACTGCATGCTTTTTAAATTCACATCACCAGCCTCCAGACGTCGTTTCCTTTTGCCTGGGAGATGATGGACAGCAGGATTCTGGATCCACCTCATGCCCAGTTCGGCGGCTCTCTCGGCGGGATGGTGGGCTTTCCGTACCATCTAAGCCACCATCATGTTTACGAATTAGCCGGTCATCAACTTCAATCTGCAGCCGCAGTTCCTTTTTCAATAGACGGATTACTCAATGGTTCCTGCACAGCTTCTGTGGTTAATTCGAACACCCTCTTGTCTTCTGGTTGCGGTATGAATGGAGATAACCAGCAATATAAACTGACAGGTAAGCAAAACAAAATAGGCTACAATACTTATCAAATGGTTGGTTGTAGATATGAACAGTAAACAAAAAACTGAAAACGTCTGTAGATTGCCTGTAAATTATCTCCATAAAACGATAAAAACATAAAGGAGAATATAAGAAACAAAGAAGCAGTCAGCCTTCTAAATTAGGCTATGCTATTAGTTTTAATGGAGAATAGCATAATGAAAACAGCTCCAAACGCGAAATACTCTTTTGTGGATATATGGTTTGAAAAATCTGGTTGAACTTATTGTATTATAATGTTTTACTATGTTATTGTTATCGTACCTATGATGAATATTGTTGTAATTGTTGATTGTTATTGCTAGACTACTGTTTGTTTTGCCATCGAAAACTGTCAGAGCTGCAAAATCCATTTGACTGTTTTACATTATTGTATTCAAACCATGGAAATAACGTTTCATTAACCCCCCAAAATATAATTTAAGATAATTTTGAATGTCTCTCACGATGTATTATTTTGTATTTTAATGCTAGATTCGTGTGACCCAGACAAGGATAGCCCTGGCTGTAAAAGACGCCGAACTCGCACAAATTTCACTGGTTGGCAACTGGAAGAATTAGAAAAGGCTTTTAATGAGAGTCACTACCCGGATGTGTTCATGAGGGAAGCACTGGCACTGAGATTGGACTTGATAGAATCGAGGGTACAGGTAAATATCAACCATATACATTTTGGGGGGATTCTCTGTTGTTGGTTTGTTATTAAGTGCCGGCCAACAGATCTCTTTAAACACGGATAGGCTTTATGAACAAAGAAAATGGTATGCGTTCTTATTTCCAATTGAATAGGCCTACGAACATATTGTGACTATTTTTATTTGACGTATTTTAACTCCTAACTAATTCCCATGTCTTTGTTGTTTTGCACTGCGACCTAAAACTCTACAGGGAGTTGGTGCAATGTGGGCACATAAAGGCCTATTTCTGCATTGTCCATGATACGCACAGTATCCTATAAAACTGCAATTGAAAGCAAATCATATTCACAATTTTAAGAAGTAAACACGGATATATTTTTAACAAACCTACATTCGATGTATTTATATGAATAAATTCTACGACGTGAAGGGCAATATGAATATCAGTGCTTAAAATATGGCTAAGCCATGGCAAATGTCAGTAAATTTGCTCTTATAGATGTTTACATTTTTTTTATGTTAAACTGAAATATTATTAATATAAAAGGAAGATGTTCCTACATGGATGCACAATTTTGCATTCTTTAAACCGATAACAAAAGTATGCATGGCCTACAGATTTATTGAGGGACTTGAATGTTGGAGTAACTGTTCAGTCGTACAATTGCTTCAAGACACGCCTTCTCCCCAATTTGTCGTCTGAGTAACATTTCCACGTGGAATTATTCCTGTTATCAATTGCACGTCTAATGTAGAAACGCGTGTCTATCGTGTTATGCACAGAAAAGTATTTATAGGCCTATTATGAAATGTCAGTTATCATTATATCATATTTATTATGTATCCATATTCGCATATTTCGCATTACACTTGAAATGTTTGCCTTGGTGAAAAACAATGTAGGTTTTTGTGTAAAAACAGTCAGACAGAAAGTATAGCAAGCAGTATTGCGCAACAAAGAGCATAAATTACGGAATTATTTTACCCATCTATGCAAATCACAGTGCTTGCCATTAAACAGGCATTATATTATTATAGGCCTAATGTTTATTTTTACGAAAGTGGGGGTCTTCGCTTTGACTATGTGTGACATTGTTTCTCTGATATATAGGTATGGTTTCAAAATCGTAGAGCTAAATGGAGGAAGAAAGAAAACACAAAGAAGGGTCCAGGGCGACCAGCTCACAACTCTCACCCAACGACGTGCAGTGGAGAGCCCATGGATGCGGAGGAGATCGCCCGGAGAGAACTGGAGAGGCTTGAGAAAAAGAAGAGGAAGCAGGAGCGAAGACTTTTGAGGTCCCAAAATAAACTCCTGTCGGGGGACCTATTTCATACCCCAGGATCTGACAGTGACAGTGGAGTGTCACAAGTGACGGACAGTGAGCAAAATCCACATTGTGACTCTATAGGCCGAAACCAAACCCAATCGAGCTGTGACCAAACACCACAAACCCTCCAGAACCAAAGACACTTCAACCAAGATGCTGGCGGATCCGAGCTGGACTCTTCTGACAGCAGTCAACAGTCAAGCATGTGCGCCAACAGCAGAGCCTCAACACTTCAGAAACTGAATCCCTTCAGCGTAGAAAGCCTTCTATCAGAATCCAGACCTAGGCGCAAACTGAACGTAGACGGATTTTCTGCCTTACCCTCATCGCGGCCTTTGATAGGGAAAGGACATTTCTTACTCTATCCCATCACCCAGCCGCTTGGATTCATTGTTCCTCAGACTGCTTTGAAGACAACACCACCAGGCACAGACACAGACAACTCCACACAAAGAACCCAAGTGAATGACAACAACTTCTCTGCCGATACTGGACATAAAAACAATAAGGAGTCCAGTAATGTCAGTAACGACGCGACAGTAATCAAACCGCAGATCAACTTTCCCACAAAAAATACTACAGGTTCACCCGAGAACAGCCCAAGCCAAGTTACATTTTCCAGTAGCAACTGTAGTCAGACCTCAGCAAGCCGTTGTGAAAAATATTTTCAAGATAATGATTCAAAATCCTTTCCGTCAGACAAAAAAGAGCAGTCTGTTAAAGACTACCCAGAGAGTTCTGAGTCTGTGACAACAAACGTTCCACCAGAGACTGACACTGAAGATGTCGATATGGAATAATATACCCGTGAGAAAAATATTGATACCATTACACCTTTCATTTGCCCAAAGCTCAATCACGTCTGTTAGAATATAAACTCTCAATTTACAGATGAGATATCTAGCGTATATTCTGATGATGATGGGTTTAACTGTGTGTGTGTTGCGTGCGTGCGTGCGTGTATATGTGCACGTGTGTGTGGTGGTGGTAGTAGTACTAGCCCCCCCCCCCCCCTCTGTGTAACAAACTGTAAAAAGACATAAAAACCACAAAAATCCTCAAAGGCTGTAAAAAGTATTAAGATATTTATATATGTAAGGTTTTCATAAATAAATCGATTGTATACAATAAATGCAAACCGTGTGAGACCTTAAATAGCCCAGGCTAGTGGGTATAGGTAGCGCTTTCTGTTAAAATCTGATGTTGTATTTTGTGTATTGCTTTAACAAATTTATTCATCTATAAGCCCCACTGAAATGAGGTTACGAGCCGGAGGCGAAAGGACCCGCTCGACTCCTGCAGAGTTTTGATATGAAAGTAATTATTTTCCCGATGGCTACTGCAGGGATTCAGTTTATTTTAGCCCAAAGGGTTATAATACATTACCGATTTCTAGTGATATGAAATCACATAAACTTCCAAGAATAATAGAATTAGCATGAAAGGCTGGGGTGTCAAATTGAAATACGAAAATAATAGCCCTGGCAGCTGGGAGTGTGTTTGTGCATATTGGATCGGAGATGGGAATTCGTGGGGCGGAATTTTCATAAGCTTTTCACATTGTCAGAGCTCTTGTAGCCGGCTATATTAAGATAGATGTTCGATGATATCCCTCATTGTTCTGTCGCTTACATTGATGTTTCTGTGTTATCAGCCTATTGATCATGCGTCCGCAGTAATAGGACGGGCGAAGCAAACGTGCCTATTTACAATAGCAGAACACATTTGTTCTAATAGGGTTGGCGGTCCCCTGGGATGCTATGCAGGCTCGGGGACATCTGCGCCATGGCAATAGCAATGTTGACCAGATGTTAAGTCGAGGTAAGAAAGAAAGGAACATTCACATCTCATAGGCCAAGTGTTTATTTTACAAGATAGGCCGACCTATAGGTCTAATGCACAAGCAAATCCCCCTAATTATGCCACCAAAACGAATATCTAAATCTCAAAATTCAAAAACGTGAATGCCGGTGTGGTGTAGGTAGGCTAGTGGTCCTTATAGCTTGTTAAAAATCCACAGGGCACTCCTACTCTCTTTGGGTCTTCATTTGCAAATAAATAGAAAATAATCAGGGGGCAGCTTTACGTCTGAGCCGGCGCAAATGAATTTCTGAGCCTGTGTCTCTTCAAAATATTTACATAATTTTCACCCGATGACTACTGTTTGCTCAGAGGAAGCAATGACTTATTGGGTGTGGGTGGAGTAGGGCTCTTGGTATAGGAGAAAAGAAAAAGTAAAAATGAAAATTAAATCTCAACAGAGAATAGGCCTATGGCAGAGACAGAAAGTCAATAAGATAATGAATAACTTACGACTCAATGAAAAAAGATTCAAATACAATGGCTTTTGAACGTCCCCAACCCAACAAAAATATTCATTTGAAATGTCATTTAATGCATACGCCTAACCGTGTCGTATAAATAATATTTAATGTAATGATATTATTATTTCCCCTAATTATTAAGCTGTATTTCTTTCAATGGGTTGCCATTTGGACAGATACTTTTTTTTAAACGAGAATTGTCTGGAGGTGTCCTTCAATATATAAATAATTATATATATTTCTTTCTTATTTGGAGCGTGTGGTAGTAGTGGGTGTTCATGTTTAATTCATTAGAAGACTGAATAGGAGTATCGCTGGCTGCACAGTGGTGGCCTTAAGGTGAAATTAGCGATTTGCTTAAGTAGTTAAGCTTTTTTGCCTGAGAGCTGCACGCTGTAGACAAACTATCAATCGATATGGCCTAGGCAGCCTCCAGGAGATGTGTCCTCCATGAATCATACTTTATGAATTCAATTTCTACCCGGAGAAATTTTCAATTTGAACGCCGGATCATTATGGGAGAGTGTAAATTGTTTTTGCTCTATTATGCATCGGACGCCATCATTTTTCTTTCTAATTACAGAGGTGTCAGGTCGGGCTGTCATGCAGGCGCTGATTTTCAATTTAACTGATCATCATGCATTCATTTTCCCATTTGATAAATCTGCTATCTCGACGCCTCTCCATGCCTGGAATGCTAAAAGAGAGACACAGGCTGGATAGTAATAGGGGCGTATGCAGCAATAAGTGCAGATCAGGCAGCTAATTTAGCACCTCCTGATAGGCTATTCCATTTCCATTTCTCATTTTCAACTCTCAAAGGAAGGAAAAGCAGCCCAAAGGCAGCAAGCTCGGATTCAGCAGTTGGGGGGTGAGGGGGTGGTGGAGTGGGGGGGTGGGTCGGGTAACGGTTACGGGACGACAAAAACGCTTGTTTTCAACGACACATTTTCCAAATTAGGTTATCAAGCTTAATTAATGCTAATTGAGTTTCTCAATACGTGTTATTTTTATTTAATAGAAACAAATGTGTGCAATTAATTATGAGCCTGCTATCAAGTGTCTCATTTGCACATTTTTCTCGTCACTCCCTCTCAGCTTTGAGCAAATTAACTTCTTTTGTTTTTTGGCATTTTTTCTGAACCAAATCTGGAATTTTCATTGTCTGACTCTTAAAGAGCACATATTATCTTTATTAAATAATTCATCAATATATTAAACTTCATATACCAAACAAAAATTACATCACACAACTCACAGCACTACGGGAGACTATATTTTCAAGTTGGTTTTCCCCAGCCCAGGGCCTTTTTATGTCAACAAAAATAAGTGAATTGACTACACTTTAATATCCGGTGTCACATTAAAATAACTGTTGTCTATTCATTAGATTTTTTACATTTAGCTAATTGAAGCTGGCACGCACACATTAATACAAAGAAAATTACGTTTAGTGACCTGTTATTTAAGGGCTTTGTAGACTGTAGGGATCATATTAGGCACTTTTTTATGCACTTTCCAAGATCATATTTTTTAAGAGCCTCAATGATATATTTTTTAACATTATTCTACTTTTTATCTGTTATTACTGCCCAAAGTTTTCCAGAAACGTTACAAATATGTAGGTTTCTGTGCTCGAAATACGTTATTCGGAGGACATCCTTAAAAGTGCCAAAATAAATGGTAAATGAATGATCCGTCATACCCAAAAAACAACAACATCAGATTTTCATGTCATGTCGGGCTGATCAGTATTGATCTAGGCCTAGTTTTACGACAACCTACAGGATATAAGGACATGAAATTAACCTATATTTTCGATCACAACCACGGTGCAAAGGCAAATAATTTAATTTCCACGTGACTCAAATTGAATTTAGACATTGACCAAAAACAATGCACATGCCCATGATAATCCTACCCCACGTTTGCTTGGCCGAGATAAGAGCGATTAAGTCCACCGTGCATTTATAAGCATACGATGTAATATAATCCTAAAAAAGCATGGCAACGTAGCTGCAGGATAGGAGCCAAATGTCAAGTAGCATTTTAAGCTTTTGTGAGAAAGATCCAAGTGCCAGTGTTTCTCTTTGGGTGTCACTGGGGCAGCGGCAGAGCCCTTCGTTTCCTTATTCAGCTATATTCATTATATTATGATAGATTTCCAGAAAAAATATACGTTGAACTGCGTGTTAGTGTCCTATACTAAACCAAAATCATGGGTGCGTTGTTGAGGTTAGTTGATTCCTGGACAATGCACTAGCCTACAGCACAAACTACAACATTCCCTAGAGCGTCCAGTAAAATCAACAGTGAGAGGAGAAATCAGGAGCCTTTTGCCAGTGGCCAAGAAAAATATGCAGGGTATAAGGTTGTCTGTAGAGATGTGTGATGAAATGGTGGAAGATGAAAATATTCTATTGAAATGTTAATGTCTGTTGTGTAATACCCTTTTGAAGACCTTCTATAACATTTAATTATCTCATCATATCAACTGTCGCCTGTCGGCTTTATCTGCAAATTCACGCTTGAAAAGTACAGGCAGTGGGGGACTGAATTATAGTGTATCCATCTGTCATATCAGCAAACTGCATCAAACCATGTGGGAAACAATAAAAGCAACCACCTTGAATTATTCAGTTATAAAGGTTTGAGGTACAGACTAGGCCTAATCTGCTTTCAGTTACGTTCAATATACCCCAAACTGCTTCTTTCATTGCAAATGCATCTTATCATATCAGAATGTACACATTCCTTTTCCAGATTGTTTACTGTTTCTGTTCATTACTTTGATCTAGAATAACTCAATTGAATTAACCCCATTTTGTAAAATGCATGCAGTAGCTGTTTTTCAGTTAATTTACTGATTGATCATAGGTATTTTATCAAAACCTGCAGCTACTATCAGAGCAACCCAATTCACAGGTATTTATTTACTTTTCAGAATTAGAAATGTGAGGGCATGGGATGAATATGGTAAATAAAGACACTGCATAAACACTGCTATGGCGGGTTTGAATGAATCCCAGCCTAAATCAACATCATAAACATGACCCAGGAAACAACAGGAACTCCCTTGGCCATTGCGGTTATTTAATATCTAACAGCCTGTGACTGTAGCCTTGCATTTCTCTGCCAATTATCATCTTGTGAAAAATGTTTCATTAGCATTTTTACATTTACAACCTCTAAATTCTGGCAAAATAACTAATAATGGGACTTCAGATGCAGAATTATATTTATTATGGGCCTATTTAAACCAAAAATCAGTAGCACCCTTTATAATAGATAGGCTTGTAGTTAATCTAACAATTCTCAGCTCATGTGTGGATGACTTACTTCCTCAGTGAAAATATATGCCAGCACCTACAGACGTGTTTTTAAAAGAAAACGTCTTTCCAAATACATTCAGCAAACAAAACTTACATGGCATCGGTTAGGAAAACAATAACACCACCCAAGATCGACCTTGCTCCATTGTTTTAGAGACTGTGAATTCTAACAAAGGGTTACATGTAGTTAATTTGTATGGAGGAGGTGCATAACTAACCTCTTCCATCACATATGTACCATCCACCAGGATGATATGTATACAAAAAGAAAATATATTTTATGGTCTGAATGGAGCTTACAGGCTTTTGGTCCTCTCCATCACATGATTTCACCTTTGTTGATATTCCACAATGACAAGTAACCACTTGGTGTTGGGTTCTAGAGAACGGTGTAAAAAAGGCATTTTTCCTCTCTTGACTTCCCAGGGAAGCTGCAGCCCAGAGGATAATGAAGTGTGATGTGTGAAAACTTCCATAGATGGGATGAGTTAAATAGTGTCCTGAGACTTTAAGGCAACATTGTCCAAATCTATTTGTGGATGTCAGCTCTTTGAAAGGCAAACAAGCCATGTTTTATTACTGTTCAATATAGTTGTCTTGTATTTTCATTTATTATTTCAATGTAACCTAATACAGTTTTATTGGGTACTTAATTACTATAGAATACCATATAAGACATTACAATGAAAGTGTATGAAACTCACTTATATACAATTTTTTTTTTTTTTGTGTAAATGTTGTGGACTATGTAAGGAATTCTCAATCATCATTCAGGGAAATAATGGATTCCCACTGACTGATCTACGCTTTAAAAAAGCCGTTCCAAGAACTCAGAAACAGAATCCTATGTAGCATCTAGGATTGCTCACTACAAGTCAAATAGGCAGATAACATAAATAAATACATTTCTGTTTTAGTTCTAGAAACGTATGACTTAGGATTTTACTAGCACAATGTTCATTAAAGTAGACTGCTGTTCAGATGAAAATTAACTTTGGTTTAATTCTTTGATTTTCATTGATTTGGGTCAAGCCAAACATAGCAGGACATGAGAAAAAAAGCCATAGGGTATAGTTAATTAGCCATAGGGTATAGGATAATTAGTTATTATTTCTGTTATATTAACCTTTTCTGTTTCATATAGGAAATTTATATAAGAAATCAAATCATGTAAGATTTCAGAAAATCCCCAAACAAACAGACTGGACCTGTCAAAGCATTTTGTTAAAGCTTCAGCTTTTCCTCAGCATGCTCAGAAATGCCCATAAAAGCTATTTCATTTAATACATAAGCAAACTCTAACAATTTAAAATGTTATAGTGCAATTAACATATCTTAACAGCATTACTATGCAGCCAGTAAGTATAACAATACTTATCAGTGTTGTTTATGAACGACACACATCCTTGTGTTCTTCAGAAATAATGACTTTTAAATTGCATCCCTCACAATCCAAACTGAACAGTGCATGGCTGGCGTTGGTGATCTTAGTTCAGCCTGCAGCAGCAGTCTTCTTAGCTAATAGGCATTTTCGGGTTGCAATTAAAATGGTTGGTGTGAAGGTCTTGAAATGTCCTCCAATACTGGCTAGTAGTTACCAGCCGCTGCTCTCTTCTTCCCTTTGTCATTAAAGTAGTATTGAAAATGATCTTAACACATCAAGGCCAAGACCTCAGATTTCACTATTACATGCACATAATTTAATCACTGGACTCCCTAGTAGCACTGACATGTGCAATTTATGTCATTAACGCTGCAGGAAAACCAGGGATGGCCTGGAGACAGGGTTTTACTTGAGGTCCAAGAGAAATAGGGTCTAACTGGGCCTGAAATGTCACTATCAAAGTGTCCCGTAGAAGAGCATGTTACGGCTGTGTCACTGGTCCAATCGATCACATTAGAGCAAAGGAAGATCTGACAGCCCGGAAACACTTCAATACTGACACGCTCTGTCTAAAAGCTTCAGGCGCACTTCACAAAAAAATAAGAAAAAAGCCATGAACCAGTCCTGTAAGTGGGTGTGATTAGTCATAAAGGATCCCATTGTGCCAAGACTGAAAGAAAATGAGAGGTGACTGTGGGACGGAATCAATGCTGTTTACCTCTCAGAAGTGTTACCACATCCATCAACAGCACTGAGATGACTAAAGATTGCCCCCCCCCCGCCTTATTGACAGTTTGAGGAAGAACCTGAGGAAGGAACATTTTAAGACATAACATTAGTTTCAATGCAATCGATAACCAGCCCAGTCTTTCAAAATAAATGATTAAGGCACAGGAGAAATAATTAAAGCACCACCTACAGCTTTTTAAGTCTGATATATAGGCAGTTGGAGGACATACGTTTAAGTGAACAAATTGAGGTTCTCTCCAGAAGGCAGGCTTCCGAATAGGAATTCAATTAAAATAAATATACGTAAAGAAGCTAACACTAGGATTTTTATTTTATTCATACTGGTGTACAACTGTGAAGCACGAACATGCACATACTGCTTTAAACCAAGATCCAATATGGAAATTAAAATAGAGTTAGTGTTGAAAATTTGAGCTGTTACAGCAGATATGCACAGAGCAATTCCAATCACTAGGACTGTAATAATTCTCACTGGAGATGGCAAAACAAACTCTAATCATCATCGTCAGTACATATTGTTTAACTCAATATTATTGGCATAATCCTGAGTAAATGAACAAATTGGAATAGGGAGCATGACTGTATATATGTCACTGTTTTAGGAATGCTCACATTTTCCTCAGTACTGCGCCATATGCTGTGGTTAGTTTTGGCTGTGCAAGGCTGCAGTTTGACTCACTAATCCCATGTGTTTGCCAGCTTTGGGCCACCCTCTGTCCGGGAGGTACAGTAATCCTTAGTAATACTGACGGAGCGAGCACTGAACCGGATTGGCTTCTGATCAGGAAATATTGACTGTAATAATTTGTTGCTGATTCCCGGAACATGCACCAGACGTGTTTAATCAACAAACAGAACACAGAGTCTAAACCTAACTGGGCTGCTTCTTTTTGTGGAACTAGTAGAACAAGTGGTTGCTTAACAACATTCACTCCTTGTTAATTGACAGTTTATGGAGATCTTTATTGAATACTTACACTAGATGGAGAGAAGTAAAACCCCTTTCTTCTCAGTACTCGCCTAAGTCTAGGCTTTTATGGTACCCAGCTAGAAGGAGTTCATTTTGGTAGGCATTGTTGTGGTTTTGCTCCTTTGTCATTGAGGCCACATATGTGATGTTTTTTTATAGGATGTCAGTTGTTCAAAACAGCCAATTTAATATACCCATAAACTCCATTAGAAAAGTTTGTTTTGTCATATAGCAATGTAGGCTGTGCGCTTGGTTAAGAAATGTTCAACTAGAAAAATGAACAGCATTTTCCATTTCTGAAAATGAGCAGCATTGTTCCTCGAATTTCTTTGGGCAGATTTTATCTTTATACGCAGTTAATCTTCTAAGGTCAAGATTAAAGTGTAATGTGAAGTGAACCCCCAGTGTCCCCAATTAAAAAAGAAAGAGAGAAAGTGAGGGAGAGGGGGAGAAAGGGTAGACTGCCGTGTATTAGCCTGTTCTCTAGCCCTCTAAGTACTGCAGAAAAATAGAAAACAACACAATTAAATTATAACACCTGACACTTAGACCTCACTTCAGTGAAAATCATAATGGACTAACTGAAGAATCTGAGATACTGTCAGACGATTAATGTGTGATCACACATATTAGCACCTCTCCAACACGACATTTTCTGATGGCTTTCCCCCCACCATTTTGAACTACCTATGGACATTAGATACTCCTGGACATATCTTTAAGATGTATCCTCTCATGAGCTTCAAACGAGGAACTGTGGTTAGCAGTAAGTTGATTGCATTGATTGTGTTAAAAGGCAATGCGTATATTCAAGTTTGACTGACAGGCGCACAACTGCCTAAATACAATTACATCAGTTTAACAGACACTGAAGTGACTAAATGCATGTTCCATAAAAGTCATTAGACAATCAGTTAAAGAAGTGGACAGATACATGTTTATGCAAGAAATGCTTCTAACTCCTTAGGTTACTTACAGTATCCATCTGTGAAATTCCCACTGAGGACAATAATTTGGTAGATGTGTTTTCAATGTCTATTTAATCTTTTCAACACCCTATGCTCAGTAGTAATCCCTCAAATGTGATGTTACAAGACCAGTCCTTTACATTAGGACAGTCTGTAGATTTTTGGGGTTTCTAAAAAAGTTCCTACCTTGCTGGGATTTTCCATTCAATGATAACCCTTTTAGAGATGGAGTCAAAAAGAAGGTCTTGATTTCACTAAATGTGTTTTCAACGGGATATGCATTAAAGCTAACTTCCTCCAAATGCTATTTTCTAATGCACTTTTAGTGGCGGCCCATGAGGTCAGGGTCCCTGGGCAGGTGACTTGCATGGCCAGGCAGTATTTTGGACATAAATGCTAAACTGTCATATCAGCAATATATTCATTTACATTGATAGCAAAAATGGCTAACTGAACGACTGTCAGTTACTGACACAACAAAAAGAAAGATGCTGGGGTTCTACCAAATTGCACATTGTTAATACTTTCCTAACTAAGCGCTTCTGCCTAGAAACGACACTGGCTATGTTCTAAATCACATTTCAAACGTGAATTGTTTCCATCTCCAAATGAAGTGAGAGGATGTTTGTCCACACCTACACAGGGCCAGTCAGAATAACTGCATACTTCAATATCGACAAGAGACATGATTCAAATGGTAGACAGTGTGATCCGAAAGCAGTGCAACACATTTAATTGCCATCGTCTGATGTCGCAAATAAGCAACAATAATTTATTTTCTCAAACTCTCTCTGAAAGTTTCTTCAGCTAGCTGTATCATGCTGGTGCCATTACAGAGCCGTGTACAAGACCTACTTTGTGGTTCCATAAGGCGCTTATCACAGTGCCACTTCAATGGAGAAGATTACAATATATTCCTAAGGGGAGAAATGTGGGAAACACTTTTTCATCACTCATTATACAATTGTTTAACAGAGAAACGTTTAAGCATTGAAACAGTTTTTGAGGTAAAAGCTTGCCTTTCCAAAGCTTTCAGTGCAAATATGCCAAGTAATAGTATATGCCCACTGACATCACTGCTCACTTAAGATAAGCCAGGCAATATGATACAATCATAGCCGTGGATGATTATGTCTAGTGAGTGAGGGAATGAGTTTGGGACAATATAGACCGACCACAGAAAGTGTTATGTTAATTACATCCTATTCTCACAATCTTTAAATTAGCTAGGCTAAAATGATCTGCATTTGTGGAAAAGTGAAAGGAATCAATTTGCATGCCAAATGTAACCCTGCAAATTTGATGAAGGAGGGTGAGTTAATATTTTCCCATTAAAGCTGAATGGGGGTCACCACTGGCCAATATGGCCTAACTAGATCTTCTAAAAAGAAATACAATAATCCTGGTCCAGTGCATACCAAACCAGAACTTATTTCTCACCAGCTGTTACAATACGCATCAAAGACATTTCACAATGCCCATTTAAAAACAACTTGAACAAGTAATGACAAAATAGTCCATAACACCTTAGTTTGGCCTATTGCCTGGCTGCAGGGATGTAGAAATAGGAAATAACACCCTCCTCCCAATATTACAAACAGGTCAATGTGACCCCCCTGAAAAAGAGTGAAAATCCTGGAATTCATTGACCCTGACCCCCCACAATATACAATACAAATGTACGCCGTTGCCTAGTTGACATGCTTGATTAATCTTTATTATAGAAAGATGCAAATCTAAACACTCATCCGTCAGAGCATATTGTCACAGGAAGTTGATCAGTCAATACTAGATTGGTTAATAGTGTAAAGAGGCTGCACTAGGAGAGGAGCACATGGAGGAAGGAAAGGGAAAGCCTATCCTCTTGCTCCAGTGGTCTATGGCAGATGGATGATTCCTCAAGGTGCATTTTTTAGTTCAGTTGAGCTGCATTGATTTGGCAGCGTCGGGTGGATGTCACACATTCACTGAACAATGCTCAATGACTTCGCTATCCTATTCCCATTTAAATTGCCTCTACTTTTCCTTTCTGACACCTGCTTAAATCAATGTCTTCCTCTGCAGGTCATGGGCTGAATGTACTAGGGCGCCCACCGACCGCCTCTCAAATCCACTAAAATCAACACAATAATTGAAATATTTTCAAGCTGATTACACAGAGGCCTGGGGCTCGGCTGGTTGCTAAGAAAACGCTCACCGGTTGCTAGGGGGAGTAAATCATCTTGCATTATTCGATTTTTGTTACTGATATGAAACCGCTAGTCCCTCGATTAAACGTCTCACCGTCAAACACCTAGGGGACGGAAGGTACAGACAAAATAAATACCTGTCGAATTGCCGCTCTTCCATCCCCTTTCTTTAGGGGTTTCAACACACATCTACCTGCTTGTTTATGTTTGTTATGGTTGAAGTAACAAAAGCTTGACGTTTAGAGTGTGATTGAGGGAAAGCAGGACAGACACGGGGAAATGTCACATCAATCTTCGGTTTGGTTAGATCATAAGATCTTCTAAGTGATCTCTTACATCTAGCCTGATTCCGAAAACAGTGTAATATACAAAGCTTAATGCAGTTTGTAGAGCACAAGACAGCCAAGGTCAAACACTGAAGAGTTAAACATGGACGCTTAATACAGAAATGCTCCCTAAACAATTGCAATGTTATTGTGAAAAGTTATATGTTCGTCTAGTTGTGATGACATCAAATAAGGGAATACGATCAAACTAAAACTTTCCAAATAATACACAATATCATCCGATTTTATAAATGAATGGGCTAAAAGAGAAAAAATACAGAATTTGCCCCCCAAAAAACCTATTCGATTCCCAATCGGCACTCTCATGCATATTGAAAATGTAAAAATTCTAACTGCTATCCTTCTGAAAGACCACACCATGTGGGTGAATATAACTAACACTAATACATTTCTATCACTCCATGATGCAATTATCATGGATTACACCAATGGCTTGGAATTGACGTTATCATCCATCATGATGAAAGAGAGAGAACTTCTATTCTGCAGCTATTTGATCTGATGCCCTCTGATTACCATTGGAAAATGGTAGTTTTATTCCGTCTCCCCATTAGCTGCTCCAAAGACATGTCAGACATCGAAGGCTGCTTGAGCTCGCCTTGCCAAATGAGATCAGTGCTCACAATAAGGGTGGGGTCAAGTGGAGGGAGAGCCTCTCTACTCCATTGCAGGCTGACAGACAGCCTTGAAGTATACAAAATACACTCTCGATACATGATCACCACATAATCAATTAAGAAATAGTGTGAGGAATAAACCTGGTGGTGTTCCATGCAAAGAGTTGGTTCCAACAAAGATGATTCAAAACTGTAAATCGTTTTCAGGATTTTGTCGGTCTTGCAATAGAAACAAAATCAAAACACCATGATTACCATTGTTTACATCTTACTCCAGCATTTGATACTGTTCGGAAATTTGCATTAATCCATGAGGTCCATCCAAATCCTAGTAATTTTCGTACATGTAAAATTTATGATGTAGTCCACGTGAAAGACTTGTTTATTCAATGGTAGTATTTATCAAAGCAACAACCTCACCATTGTATTTCTCTGACAAAGACAGTACAAGGCATGTAACTGGATTTGCTGACCTTGTTGCCTTACTCATAGGTTTTCCTTTCTCTTTCTCTCCAGCCCCTATCCCTACAGTACAATGCCGCCCAGGCTGACAGCTCCTCTGAGAGGGGGGTCATTGCTGATCACAGCCAAGCCCCTAAATTAACATGACGCCCACTGACCGGGCCCCTTCATTAGCCTGCAGTTAGGGCTGGCACGTGGCAGCTGGATCGATAAGCCAGTCCGCGCTCCTTTTATTTACCAACTAGCTGCGTTTCCTTGTGGCCGACTTGTCTTCTTTTAAACAGTGCCACTGTTTAACTGCTTTTATTGGGACTCTGTGTGGGACCATCTGGTCCCCCTGTCCTGTAAGTCTCTCCTAAAGCCCAGGCCTGACAAGCAAGAGATATGTCAATGTAGTCCTCAGCACAAAGCAACATCTGCTGTGGCTGACGCCCACTATTGTACGGCCATTTAATCTGTCCCCTCCTCCCCTTAACGGTGCACAACAGCTCCTGGTATTATGTTTTGCCACTCAATTAGCATTATCATCCCGCTGAAATAGAAGCCAATTTACCTTTAATGACATCATTGTTAGATGAGTGACAGCGGTCCGCGCGGCAACTATCGCTAGATAAACGGAGGGCCCGCCCCCCGTTTCCCTGACCGGGTCTCAGTGTGGACCGCGGAAGACCGGAGCCAATCACGGTGGCCTCACCTCACCCCTTCACCACCAACATTGTTTCCTCCGGTTCACAGAGGCAGTGTGCTGGAAAATTGAGTGCAGATTCATTAGGTTTCCAGTGTGCCGCTCGAGTCAGTTAAATTGATACATTTCCTAACAAAATTGAAGTGCTTTTGTGGCTGCGCCTGCGGATGGCTGGTGACCCCGCTCGGCCCACTGAACAGCCGAAGCAAGCTGATGGATCCATTAGACCGCTTAGACTGCTTATTCCTCTCCCTCCATCTCTGACTGACACTGTAAATCTGAGCCAATTTCAGACCCTAATCACCATTACAAACCCCTTCCACTGTCCATTTGTTACTCTGCAATTCGAATACACTGACCAGATTGGTCCAGAAATACCAGTTTAAAAGGAGCCAACTCCCCGTTTCCTCTGGTTAAATGGTTCACTGGTCCCCTCTTCCCACTGGTGGAGAAGAACAAGGGAATGGCTACTGGAGAAGGAGGAAGCAGTAGCCAAGCGTGCCCAGTGAAAATAAAGGCCTTCCGAAATTCCCAATAGATAAACATTTGAAATTTGAAAAAAATATAAATAAATGAATAAACACACAGTGTATAAAAAACGGTGAGTGTGAAATTCAGGGAGATGACAGACAGGGCTCAAGGCCACACTGCCGGCAGTGGCAGAAGGGTGTCCCTTGAATAACAATCACTGTTACACCTCCAAAACATTTCCTCATCCACTAGCCGTTTTACCCCGGCTTTTATCTGCTCACTCAACCGCACTGGGCTAGCGAAGCGGCTGGAGGATATTATTTCCCTGTTGGCCCCAGTCATATTACTCTGCTTAATATGCACTCTATAATTTAAGAAACATGAATAATAACCCTGAATATGCTTTGCTTCTTTATTTTCCTCTAACCTCTCTCTAATCTAACCTTCAACTTTTTAAAACTTTGAGTAAGTGACTCAGTGAACATTTACACATAACAGGTAGGAACACTGGATTCGTCTGAAAAACCAAATCTGCACATGTATTATTTATACATTTAAAACAAAATAGTTCAGTCCGAGGGACATCCATTGAAAAACAGTGAGTTAGACTGTCAGTCAGCAGATCTAATTACTGTTGCTCTTCATATCCTCCAAGTGCAGTGGAAACACATTTTAATTGATATTGAGATGTTTATGCCCTCAGAAAGTAATTAAGATTTTCAATTAATCCTGTCTAATTTCTGGACATCTTGGCTCGGTGTCCTTGAGCGTCCAGCGATTAATTCCCCAACCCTTCACCAAATGAAAGAACTTCAATTACTCTGCATTGAATCATGGCCCTGTAAGTGACCCCATCCAAGGCTGCATCAACATTTAAATTGAAGCAGATACAATCTCAATTAAATCAAATCAAGGTGGCATGATCGCCCTCATCCAATAGGTTCACTGATGTTATTGCTGCAGCCTTTTTGAGATCATTGAACATATGGCTGCACAGTTGCTGTAAAACCTGGGAATGTAGCTTATTGCTTATGTGAGTGTGAAGAAGATGTGGGGCTTTAAAACTAAAGGCTTTTAACTGATCAATACTGTAGTTCGGTAAGAATCAATTAAAACAGTCCACTCTCTACTGGCTCATCTGGGACAGAAAGAATGCCTTCACTGGCCTCCTAAAAGGAGAATTTGACTTTTTTCGAATTTATGCTAGATGGTTCCTCCCACTAATAAAATTTTGTAGTCCATGAAAAACTGTTATCTTAACTAGATAAAAACATAATTAGCTCAAATTGAATAAAAAAACACCTTAAATGAATTTCATATTATTTGCTTTGATGTCACCTGAAATTGTTTTGTGTAACAAATAAAGCAGAATTGGTCTGCTTACAAAAAACAGACTACTTCCAGCTTGAGTAATCATCTAGCATCAAGTTGAAAAAAGTAATCCTTACTGATCCTTTAACTCAATCAACTATATGCTTTATTGTTTGTGTGTGTATGTGTATGTGTGTATATATATATATATATATATATATATATATATATATATATATATATATTTATATATACATATACATACATGCACACACGCACGCACGCACACACACAAAGTGTGCACAAACATTTAACTGGTACTTTATATACACTTTTTTGTTTGATTGTGCACATGCACAATATTGAACAATAAGAACATCCAGTCCTGCCATATGGAGGAAAATAGGTAGGAGAAAGAGAAAGAGAGACTCCTTATCATCAGCATAGAAATATGTGCCTTGATGCTACCCAGCTCGCCCTCAGACATATATATAAAAGATGGGCCATGTCCTTGCCCCGATATGAGAAAATAATCCATTCCTTACAGCATTTCTATTTCCTTTGACTTACATCTCCCCAAAACCCAAATGTGTACATGCAATATTACAAGGCGTTGACTGTCCAAACCTCTGTTGCCATGCCAAGAATAAATAACAATAAATCCGTGCAGCCCTTGCACTGGCTGTTCTGCTCACGCATAGAATCACCTGCCCATCTAGGCAACAAAACGCCTGCTTGGGGATTATGGTGACATAATATTAGCAGTGGCCTGTAGAGTGGGGGCTGAATGGGGTCTGAACCCTCTATGCCACGCTGAGATAACATTTGTCACTTGGGCTTCTGGGCTCCCCATTCATAGATTAGTGGACTGCCGCCTTTCAGAATGTGAAATGGCTTTGGCACTGCCGAATGTTTATTTTCAAAAACCCAGGCCTCCAAGGACAGGAGGAAGCATCTTGCCTTTTTCTTGACAGTACCATGCCTCCTCTCATTCGACCACATCCTGTTCAGCCACTTCCTTTGTGTAGGACATCTTTAAGAGGAGCGTGAGGATCATGATGGCCTCTACCGACGCCGGAGATTTCACCTCATTGTTGCTTCATTATTCGGTTCATCCCTTCAGTGCCTTTTGAGAAGTGTAACTTGGTAAAAAAATGTGTTTTCATTTAGTTTTAACATTACGTCATGAATTGAAAATTTAAAACCCTACAAAAACCTTTCCCCTCCACAAAAGGAAACCAGTGCCAATAAGTGCCAATTAACTGCCAAATTAAGTAAAATGATTGATCATAAGAGACTTGACAATGTCTTAAAGTGCCACAATGACCAATGCCCTTGTGATTGGATGAATTATCGATAGATTTGTGCAGCAGGGAATGGCAATTTTAAGCATTATTATTTATTATTATGTTTAATTATGTTTATTATTTATTAATGTATTATAAATTGTACATTTGTGTTTGTATTTTGTAATTAATATTGAAAATTCTCTTATCCAAAAGGACTTTAAGTGCATTCATTTTAGCCAGGTAAGTCAATCAAACATTGCAGTCACATTAATAAAATGTCTGAATCAAGTTATCAGCATAGTCAGTGGAATTAAAGACTGACAACAGTTTTTTGTTTTTGTAAGCTGGTTCTAACTTTGGGGTACAAAGAGAGAGAAGACTAGGTTGAGCAGGAGCTGACTTAATGTGGTTAGCGGGACAGACAAGACAATGTGGGAGAGTGAAGTGGTTGTGTTGAACAGTAGGGTTTGAGATTCGCCTTTAGTTAGGTAGGGGCTGTTGCCTTTGCTGCTCGCTAGTGTTGGGTGCACAGAGTAGTGTGATGACATTGAAGAACTGTATCTAATTCAGTTCCTATGTCAGAAAAGATTGTGCTTCATGGGTGTTGTAAAGCATGAACTGGCAGGAAAGTTGCTGCTTTGATGTTTGCAGAGAATGCAAACAATGTATTGTCCAGAGTCAAGCCAAGATTCATTGCATTTTGGGAGGGATAGAGTTTGGAGTTGTTGACGGGAGAAAAAGCAACTCTGTCTTGTTGAGGTTGAGCTGGCAGTGGGGGATGGTATCCAAGCTGAAATATCTTCCAAACACTCGGGTCAGAAGCAAAAAATGGAAATGTAGTTGTGTCATCCGTATAGCAGTGATTTGAGACACCATGAGAGATTTTGACAGAGCCAAGTTCATTTGCTTAAGGACTAAATAGGGCTGGGCCTACCGCTGAGCTATGGGGAACACCAGCACTGAGAATAGTCAAGAGGGCCATTTATTTTTTCATCACGAACCACCAGAAAATGACAAGATAGAGATCACTACAAAATAGAGATCAAAAACCTCAAAACATTGTTAACATTAATCATTGTATGTAGCCTAATGAACATTCAGTACTTCCCTGCAAAGCTATGTAAAATAATTTGACATTTGTTACATTTCTCTTTGTATACATAAAATACATTTTTTATTTAATGGATATTTTATTAGGTATTTAGTGTCTCTCTAATATAATCAGGACGCTGAACTTTTTGTTTTCAAGCCACTCTGGTTTGGCTTCGGCTGTATGTTTTATGTAACTGTCCCCTTGCAGACTTCATAAGGTTTAAGATTTCACTGTAATCTCCTGAATCTATTTCACCCTCTATCTTTATAAGCTTTCCAGGCCCTGATGCAGAGAGTTGTCCCCACAGTACGATGCCGTCTCCGCCATGCTTCACCATAAAGATGCAGTTCCCAGGATGATGTGCTACAAACATATTGCTTAGTGTTAATGCCAAAAATCTGATGGCTTCATCAAACCTTAGAATCTTCTTCCACTTCAATTCTGAATTTTCCACATTCCTTTAGACAATCTCTAGCTGAGATTACATATGAGTTGCCTTTTTTGCCACTTCCCATGTTGGGCACTTTTGTGAAGCAACCAGGTAGTTGTTGAAGTGTATAGTGTCTGGCTAATGTTGGTACTTGCAGTCCATTCAGTTTGCATAGGCAGTCCAGCTACTCTTGGATGGCACATCCCTACATGCGCCATGGCATGAAGGTTTGCTATGGTCTCAAGAGAATGAGGAAATACCAGGCTGTAACACAAGGAGACCTGGACAGGGTCATAGAAATGCATCAACCCAGCAGCAGGACCGGTACCTGCTCCTTTGTTGTGAGTGCCCAACATCCTCTGGTGGGACCTGTCTTCACAGCCCATCATCGTGTAGCTCTATTGGCATTCGCCAGAGAACAGCAGAACTGGCAGGTTTGCCATTGGTTGGGAGTGCATACAAGCATGCGAGGGCCATACACACTGCTGAGTTGCCGAAATGAAAGTTACACAATTTGGAACAGCCTGTGATTTCAATATTTTACTTTGAGTTTGAATCCAGTCCTCAATTGGTTGGTGATTTTGGTTTACATTGACTGTTGTTACATAATTTTGTTCTCAGCAAATTACACAATGTACAGTAAAGATTTGACCTTAAATACATTTTGTTCATCAAGAGCCAATGTATGATTTAAGTTTTGCCTTAATATTTTGAGAAATGTATCTACATGGAATTCACAATTACATTTATTTTGGTTTTATATTTTACAAAAAATCTGTCATGGACAATATTATTAGGACTTCATAGAAGTATAAATAATACATCCTCAAACAAGTGATTCTTATTTACTTTTGGACTGAATGCAGGTTCCAGTAATATGAAAATCCCTCATGCAACCATTTTGAATAGAGAAAAACACTCATTTTCTTTTTTATGTCACTGTGTGTACTGCAATGGGTATAAATCAAATAGAAAATAAACAGAAAATTGTCTAAGGAGCTCAGGCAAAAGATTGTAGCCAACCATGGACAATCTCAATGCTACAAGTCCAGCTCCAGAGAGATGGATGTTCTAGTTTCCACCACACATAATGTTATCAAGAAGTGTAAAGCCCATGCCACTGTAGTCAACATCCCTGGTAGTTGCTGCAAGTGAAAACCTGATAGAACCTGATGGAATTTGAAAGAAAACACATCTATCAACTACCACACAGATTCAAGCTGACCTTCCAGACACCAGGTAGCATAGTTTCAACTTGTGCGATCTGTCACCAACTCAGTGAAAGGGGGTTGCATCGTGGTAGACCGACTGCTGAGACAGTGATGTAAGAAAGCCTGAAAGCAATTTTTCAAAACACACCTGAAGATGCCACAATCCTTTAAAGAAAATCTCCTATGGACAGAGGTACCAAATTAGAACGTTTTGGGAAAGCACACCATTTCTATATGTATAGTCAAACATGGAGGATGTTCAATGATTTTAAAGGGGTTTGCTTTGCTGCCTATGGCAGTGGAGGTGCATGGTGTAATGAAATTTAGGACATTACCAAGTTGATGTTGTCAAATTCAGATAGTTGAATTAGTCCAGATCTAAATCCAATTGAAAACCTGTTGAGAGAGCCGAAAACAGCATTCGGAATGTGCCCTTCAATTCTAGAACGACTGGAGCAGTTTGCACAAGATTAAAGGGGCAAACTGCCAAAACAGATTTGTAGTAGGGTCAGTACTTTTGTCAATGCCATTTCTGTTACCTTTGTCTGATTCTGTTACCTTTGTCTGATTTAGTCATATATTATATTCTAAATCTTGAACATTGTTTTGTAAGATATATAGTCAAGTGGTCCATTTAAACCAATTTTTAGAGACAGTATGTGTATTTGAACAATATAAAAACAGGTAGTCGTGTTGTAATATAGTATTTTTATCCTTAGTGCCCCATGCTGATTGTACGGTGCTGGCCTTTGTCCTAACCATTCCCTTGCATCAAACACGTTGACTACAACAAGCCGTTAGATCACATCTGTCAAACTAAGGCAATTTGGTATATCATTGTAATTGTTTTACATGTATTTGGAACTACTGATCTTCCCTTTGGTTTGGTAAAATGTGGACTTAGCGACAGTTCTGAATGGGATTTAAAAAAGCTTGATTTAATTTCTTTCAAATTGTACATAAATAAATTTATTTCTGGAAAAAAAAACATTATATTAAAACACTCAATAGTGGTCACCAGAATTCTGTAAAGCATAGATCTAAGGTTGTGGGGTGCATTGGTGCAGAATGTGAAATGTGAATATTTTGTATAATTATTGATAGACTGACGCTCTCTTTTCCCTCACAATAATTCCAGTGCTTGGGGATGGTCATAGAGGGATGCATTGTTTTTGTTTAACATTTTAAATGTTTCTGCTCATAACCAGATTTTTTAAAATACTGTTTTCATGGAACTATCCATTCATGTTATTCACACTACCATTGGCCTCTTAACATTGCATGTCAGAATACCACAATATTAAGAAAAAAACCTAGTAGCAAACACAATTAACTTGTTAGACTTTTCCGCCTTCACTGAAGGTTGAAAAATTTTACCATCATTTGAAAGATTATTATTCCAATTCTAAAACCAGACCAAATCATCTTATTCTAACCACTTCATACCAGAGATCCCAGACTTGGAAAAGAGCTACAAATGAATGCTTAGTGGTTGAATTAGCCAGCGTGACAGAGATGATTTGAGGACTCACTAGGCATACCTTTTCATTGAGTTCTACCGTCGTTCTCATAAACAGTCACAGTGGTTTTGCATCATCTGGCCAACCTGCGAGAGAGGCTTTAATCCAACCCAGCAGTTCCCTTAGATGATATAAAGCAATTTTTTTGCATCACAAAAGGGCAAGACGTGTAAATGAGATGTGACAATTTATTTGTGCAGAGCCGTGCCATAAATAAATAAATATCCACCAATGACAAACGACAGAGTGAAGCATCTGGGAGTATCTCTCTACACATTGCACCCCCTGGTTAACTGTCACACCATTAAATTGTCTTGCACTTCGACACGTTGCCCTGCGATTGGTTAGCAGATGTAACATGAGGGAACACTTGCCAAACAGTTTCCGAAAGGCATGGAATTGATCTTGTGAATCATATGTGACAATGACTCCTCTGCCCTGTGATTGATCTGCATTTAGGCTACATGTCCTGTGAAAACTGGGCAGAACCCATCATGAAGCACTAGAGCAACCCTATGTCCCCAGCCAGGAAGTCTGATGGAGCAGTTTATTCTTTCTTCCACAGGACCTTTAGCTGAGGTGTAGCAACACACCTCAGTGGATATTTCACTCAAAGTGGGAAATTGGTTATTGCTCTTTCATAGGGTGGATCTATCCATTCACTGTAATTAGATTGATTTTTTTTAATCTGCCTCTTTTAATCCGGAGTCTTATGTGTTGGGACTTGGGTGATGTGATTTTGAAATGGAACACTCGTGATTAGTGGGAGCCTCCTTATCACACACATTTTTGCAATTGAAATAAAACTTGAGAATTAAGTTTGTGTGCTTATGTCTTTCCCAAGCCTCTAAATGCCGAGTTCAAACACTGCATTTAGTTGTACTGTATTTGTACTGCTCAATGACAATACATTTGAATCAATCTAATCTAAAATAGTTCAGAGTGACAAAATGTTGAAAGCTTGTCATCAACAATATCTGTGAATGTTTTTTCTCAAACTGAAATTTATATATACTGGCATCACATTTTCAACTTATCAAAATAATGAACTGGCATTCTTTTTGATTGCAAACACTACACTTATTCCTTTGGTATGGACACTGTTACTATCGTAATGACAGTAAGTCATTCTTCTCAGTGCAGGATTTGTGGAAAACATCTCAAGACAAATCTCCAGGAAATGACCAACACCCCCCTACCCAAGATAAATGAGTTATATCCTTTAGACCTGGGTGACCACACTAACCTATCCCAGGATACATCAGGGATGGAGTAAGTCTACAATTTCCAACATGGTAAAGTATCCACCACTTCTGCCTCTGTGTTAACTCTGCTGGGACAATTCAAGTAGTTTGGTCTTTAAGATCCACATCAGGACCATGGTTGATAAGACTTGTTCTAGCTGGGTTTCCAGCGATAGGGGTCTTACCTATGAGTCATTTTCAGCATGATCACCCTTATCTGCGCTTGCTGGGCTCTCCCCTGGCCACTCAGACATTCTATTTAACTCTGGCCCTGGCTTTGCACAAAACACAGAAGCACATATAGCCAAAGATGCTTGTTTGTCAGAGATTACAGCTTTTTCCCTGCCTCTGTAACAGCATCCTGATTTGGCCGCAATGCTGGTGTAGTCAGGTTTGGTGCCATCATCCTCTCTCATCAGCATAGGCCACTGGCCAGGTTCTATTAGCTCACTTAAACCTGAGCAAACCAGGTTGGGTACACATTGGCGCCGTCACAGAAAGAAAAAAGAGTGTACATTTATTTTTGAGGTCATATAAAATGTGTGGTGCAAAAGTGTACTATATATAACCATATCAAGTCTTAGAGGGGGAAAGGGGGAAAATACATTAGTATGGGGAAGAGATAATAGCCATGAGAGACTTCTGTTGCTATGTTGGAATGAAAAGAATGGGGAACAATGCATATATTTTGAGATATTAGCTCATTAGATTGAGAGCAGAGTTCCATAATTTATCGGGCTGGCTACGATAAAAGTAATCCACAACACAGAAACTAAAGAGCTGATCTCATAATGGATATTTTAATCATGTCTCTCAAAAAGAGGAAAGAGCTTATTAACTTCCAATTTCAATTTATGAATAAAAAAATATATTTGCACCTTACTGAAATTACCAAGACATCCCACAAGATGTTGTGCGGGATTACATGGATATTATGAAATAAATTAAACTAGAAACAATCATAGAGCTAAGGATATTACATTTAAAATGTAATCTATATCTGATTATAATACATTTTGTAACCATAATAAATGTTTTAAAAAAATTAAAAGTCAACGTTTTGTAAACAACTACTTAAAAAATTAAATAGCTAATCAGAATACGTTTTGGAGAACAGTCTTTTTAAAAAGACTTCCATCAATATTTCAGTGAGGTGTTGCAAAACCTAATAAGGTTAAAAATCAAGACAGTTGTCTCTATGGTAACAATAAAGTGTATCCAGTATATTTACATCTTCACCTCAAGGGAGCAGGCATGAGAATAGGACTCCAGTCCCCTAAAGGAATATCACTGTAAGATAATGACAATCCTCTCTCGCACCCCTGTCTCTCTGACGCACTTCAGTATACCCTCCGCAAGACTAATTGCCAGCATTAACACCATAATGTGTATCCATTGAGACATGATTGAAAATCTCTTCCCCATTTTATTAACTTATAGCAAAGAGAAACATTGTTATACTGTTTTCTACAGGGCCTCATCTTTCACTCTCATCTTTCAGTGTCAATGAAGGAATCTCATCTTAAGGCTTGATTTTGATAATGGAGAACACCAATTCAGCTTGCCTGATTCCATCTATTTGGATTGATGCACATTACGGCCCAAATAGCCTATATTAGTGGGTAAATGGCAGCCTAGTGAGTCCAACCTGCTGTAAACAAACAGCAGCGGGGTGGGAATGGGCTGTGCTAAGCCCCACAGCATCTCACTCCAGGGGCTTGCCTTGGGACTTCTCCATAGTGACAGCCAGGGTAGTTATGTCCCCACTGACATCTATCCAGGTTACAATATTTCACTGCATGCGATAAAGACAAATATGAACCTTGGAGTAAAGAGAAACAACAATTGTGGTTTCTTCTCTACTGATGACGTCTTGACCTGATACACTTGATGCAGCATCTAAAGTTTTTTTTGTAAACTAAAAACCAGGTCAAAGTCTTGGATGGAGTAGATTTTTTTGTACCGATGTCATCGGGAGGGAGTAAGAGATAGGTAGCAAAAAAGAGAGGGTCGGGAAGGATTGGGGTCATTCTGATGGGCAAATGAATTGTTTTGTGAAAACAATGATTTCATCTCTAAAAGGCTGTGGATTTTTCACCTTTATTGAGAGAATAGCCATATTATCATCCTATTGTCTTTGTGGAGTCAAAGTCATATCCGATGATGATTGGGTTTGGGAGACAATCTGACAGAAAAGTAGAGCCCATTGCATCCCCATCTCCATCTCGCAACACATTGGCATATGCGGCTCACTGCTCCCCAGCTTTGGCCAAAATTGAAGAGCTTTTACACTGAGGAAAATAAATAGATGGTTGAATAGCAATGGCCTGTGCCACAGAACCTTTTATCAGTGGGAATCTAACAGCCGTGCTTTTTCAGAATTTCAGTTTAGCTTCCTATTAGGGTATGTCCCGGCATTTTATTCCCTACATCTCTATGCTTCATAGCTTTCAAACACTTCTGGGTAACTGCCTATTATCCGACAGTTCCACTTCGCTGACCCTGCCAATAAAACTTTTCATATCCTTATAAATGAACTCGATTGCCGCGTTCTAAACATTTACACTGCGCTAACAGATCATCTCCACACCTTGGAATTGGCTAAATTCCTTTTTCCTGATGAATATATAGGAGGAGATTAGAGATATGATAGCTTTTCAGATTGCTGCACCCGGAGAAATTAGTTTAGTGAGCGTTTACAGAGGCTAAATTGGAACCATTATATAGCGGATTGAATTGATGGCACATCCATTGTCTCTCCATCGGTATCACTGTAAAATCAATTAGCCGTCACTTTTCCATTCTCAATAAAGTATGATTGTCAGCCATGGATGGATACAGAAGAACCTGACAGTGACTCAGGAATGGAACACCATGTGAAAACAAATGGGTGTGCAAGGTGGAGGAAGGTAAACGTGACCTGTAATTGTCTGGGAAGTGCGACTGTCTTAATCAAAAGCCCAATGTGCACACTATGGGCTATTCCATTTAAGATTTTACCATGGAAAGCTGATAAGACGCTGGTGAAAATTATTTCAACACATTCAGTCTTGTTTGGGGTAAAAATGAAAATGTCAATATTATCACATCTTTATTTTTCAAACATAACTATTTAACAATTCATTTGCTTGTAAAAACATCACAAAATGTTATGATGAATAGAAATAAACTTCAATACAATAAAATCAAACAAAAACATTTTTGGTAGTCTAAAAGGTAAAATCATGTGATATTATGTAAGATAGCTAAAGAAACCGAAGAGGAATTTGACAAAACAGGGACGTTTGAGGACCCAAACTTGGAAAATAGAAGCCTTGCAGTAGCCTGCAAGTGTTGCACCTAAGAAACTATTATTGTGGAAAGGCAACAAGCAAAGAAATTGCAATATGCAAAATAATATTTATTAGTGGGCAACAACCAGTGGTAGAAAGTCTTATTGAGTGAGAGCCGAAATGTGAAATTTTTGGTTCACAAAGGCAAGCAATGTCAGTAGCTGCCTGTCTGCAGCCTTTTGTGAATCTTTAGGGTGACAATGGAGGTGCATTTCTGGGGGTGCATTTCTGCCAATAATATAGGGGGATCTAGTAAAAATGTATGTAATCAATGCTGACAAATGTTGATGCATCATATTGTAACATATTGTACAGCCAACTTCTGCAGTTCTCCAACTGTCATCTTTTTTGACTCTGGAACCATCCATTAGACTGTGTTTGGGGCAAAACACCCTTGCATCCTCTTACTAGGCAGGTTCATCACCTCTCTGTTATAAGAGTAATAATTATTCCCTTAACAGTGGAGACGTTTTTTCAGACATGTAGGATTTTATTAGTTAGTTATGAAGATCAACACCCAGATAAATTTAAGTTTGTTTTTCACTGACTTTCCCCGTGTTGATTAATGATAACAGGAGTTTGGAATGTGTATCACCTCCTTATGTATACACCAGCAAAGCAGGATGTCATAAGTACCTACTTAGGAATTCATTATGGCTCAGATAAATTTGAAATAAATAATATATCAAAAGGATAGTTGTAGATACTTGTATTAGATTTTGTTCATAAGAAATTTGAGGTACGCTAATAAACATTAATGTAATTTTATATATTTTTTTGTTATTTGAATATTTTTATCTGAATGATTTTGCCTCAATTAACGGTGAGATGTTTCTCATATTGTGAGTGTAACATCAAGCTAATTAACAACAATAATATTTTCAGTAGACATTTTTTGCCAATTTATTGCAGTGATGTTGGCTAGCTTAAAACTACATTGCACAACTGACAATTTTTCAGTTGGTCGAAGAAGAAATAACATAATATTGGTGAGCACCTGGATGCAACCATGTAGTTAACTAATCCAATGACAAACTGACACAACTGCTGATGTAAGTGATTGTACTAACAGTGCCACTGTGATGTATTGAGGTTTGTCCCACTGATAAATGCTATCCACTTGGCAGTTACTTCAACTTCAGTGAACCTTAAGATGATAGCAACCGACAGGGCATGAGAAATAAAAATATTTTCGTAACGTTACTCACCATCTGGACATCACCATGTTATCAGTGTCCTTCTTGAGCCTAGCAGAAATGATGCTAGATTCAATCCCGACAAGGTGTGTAAAATGTCGATTTGTCCTTGAGGAAGTCCGTTAACCCTAATTGCTCCCCTCGGGCACACAAGCTGTCAGCCCCATGCACTTCTGCAATTTGCAGGGGTTGGGTTAAAATTGGAAGTTACAATTTAGTTGAAAATAATGTACTATTTTTAATTCCTTATTCATTACAGTGCCTCTCAAAATGATTGACTCCTTGGGCTTTTCCACATTTTAATGTGTTATTACATGAAATCAAAATGGACATAATCAGTGATTTAGCAGATTTTATTTGCCACTTTGATATTATGGATATTTTTGTGTTGATCAGTAACAAAATTAAATCCATTTTGAAAAGAAGTAACTTGATACTGTAACCAATACCAGGCCGGGTAACTGCCAAAGCACATTCATTCAAATTATTGAAAAATAATACAACGTTAACATTTACATTAGTGTTTGAATTATTTGGAACCCTTTCCCACCATTGGCAAATACATTTCAAATAATTTCTGAAGTTTCTAACCACAAGCATAAATGGTTTCCTCATTACCACAACCGACTGAATAAACCAACTCCATTTGTCCTCCAACTCTCAGCTGCACTAAGGCTTCCCATACAAGTTCATACAGCCACCTGTCACCAAGAAATGCAGACCTCTCACTGTAATATCCAACTATTTGGCTGCACATCTGACACTGAGCACAGCACCTTTGTCCTATGAACTATTCTAATGACCAACTCCAAATCAGTGCACATTCACCACTTTGTACTGTCGAGTAAGTTACTATTAAGAAGAAATTATTTTCAACAACCAACTGGAAGTAATTTAAATGGGGTTAATTATCTTGCGCATAGACATGACTGCGGTGTTTTTCACCTTTTAAGCTCAGGGACTTGAATGAGCAACCTACTGTATACTGGCCTAATGCCTAAGACCCGATTTCGCAAAACACTAAGATAATCGTAATATGCATGTTTTTAGTTCCTACCGTGGTTGAAACATCAGAAAAGAAGCAATGGTAATTTTGCTAAAAAACATAATTCTCTTTTGGAAGAACTGTGCTCTGTTCATAAGATTGAGTCAGTATAGCCATTACAACTAATGCTTAAATGCTGTTCTGAAAAAAAAGTGGGATTATGCCAACGTTTAATTTATCAAGCATGGCCAACAGTCCGTGGTTTATTAAAATGTAAAACGGTTAGGTCAATGATGCTAGTGGTTACTCTGATTTCAATAATCAATTATCAAGTTTGTGTCCTCAACTCAAAAGAAGTCGCAGCAGGGTATGCAGGTCAAAACGAGACAGGATGAGAAAACTCATTAGGGAAAATTATTTTGGTACCTCTAGGTGTTGAGACTGTCGCGCCACCTCTTATCGTTCCCAATTTAGTATTAGCCTTTTCCCACTCACAAAATTGACAATTATTTTTACCTTAATATTACTTTAATACTATAGCAGATTGCAACATGAGACACATACCACTTTAGAAAACACGCCGTCGTTAGCGGTCCTGTTACATCTTCTAACGTGCGTGTGTAGTCTGGTTGCATTAAAGACGAATTACTTAGGAAGAGGTTATGTTTGTTTCTAAAAGATTCATGATTCACCACAAACGAGACATACATCTACAGATTTTGATGAGGTTTTATGTAGCGACATTACTGTCATCTAGCTAGCTGCTGTAGCACTGGAGGCATTCTCGTGAGCACATTTTTTTGCCCCACCCAAGCAATGCTTTTGAATGGATTAAATAACGCGATTTGGGGCGTTAGCCCAAGCAATGCATTAGCACTGCATTTGATTGTGTTAACATGTTTGGAGACGTTACAGACAAAAACTTTGACATTCCAGGCCTGGTTTAAGAGACTATGTCTACCCAAAATGTGACTACTTCTTTGTTTTACATTTTCCGATGGTTGCCTAGGTATTAGTAGAAAATACACCACCAGCGATATTATATTGGAATTCCATTCCAAACAGCCGTAATGTGGCGCATACAATGTACTTTATAAAGATCGACACAAGTGGTGTTTTGGGAAATAGGCGGAAGTCTGTCGTAACAAACTCTATTCTACGTGCGTCGTTAAACCGCTGTAAGTGCCACATTATCCGGAAACTGGGCCCTGGTCGACGACCCTACCAAAGTTGGTGAGAGAGATTCGTATGTCTGCTGAAGCAGAAGCTAAGGCTTTCTCCATTTCATTCCAGGCACTCTGAGCCATGTAATGTCACAGAAAAAAAATCGCTTTTTATATTCTATCTGGCCTGGGTAAGACAAACATGAGTGAATGGTGTGCATAAAATAAACAAGACGATACTTTTTTTCTGAGCCAGGCAAAATCACCCGTCAACGTTATTGTTATCATCATGGACATATCCAAGTACATGCCAAAAGAAAAGCTAAAACTAATGAGAATGCAGCTAGTCACTGTCATTCCAGTTCCGTTTTTTGACGTGACTGAGTTAGATAAAATCGGCTAGCAAGTGACACGAACATTAGCCAGCCAGCATGGTAACCACTTTTGATATAATGGACAACCAGTTCTTTTACACATTATGTATGAAACAAATGTAGGCTCTAACTACTTTGCCTGTGTAGCCACATTGAATAGAGGTTGTCAAACAATATTTATATAAAAAATGGCACCGTAATATTTATCCGTTATCATGTTGGGCCAAACAATGCCCTTTACCCGTGACTGAATTAACAATACAGCACCGTCTCTTGTGTCTTATAGCTTAGTTACAGGCATAATAAAGAACTTTCAACTTAAAGCTGCATTACAGGAAGTGGAGCTTTTAAGACAAAATGGGTGTCCAATGTAATAAAAAACAGTCACTTTCATACTTTTAATGATGGAGATTCTACTTTATTTTACATATTGAGTCTCGAGCGACAATCATTATTTAACATATTACGCATACACCCCCAAAAATCTGTTAATTATTTACCTTGCTGGCTCGGTGATTAGAACCAACAATCTTTTGTTTACTGGCTCAACTTCACACCTTGCCACACCTTATAAATTAAGAAAAATGCTCTGTTATGGTAGATTAAGCTTGCAGATAATGTATGGTAAGTGTCATAGTCAGATTTGTGCTACATGACTTGGATGTTTTATTCCATAGCTTAATCTTGATTTGGTTTGACAAAAAATGATGTCCACTATCATGAGACCAACTAACAATGGCAAACCAGACTGATAAAGGACCACCAAACATACTGCTGTTCCGCTGTTTAATGTCTCTTCTTCATTATTTGGAGAGGTATCATCTGCCCGCTTAATAATTTGAAAACAATCTGTTTGCAGAATATATTCAGCGCCAGTCAGCTGTTCAGTTTGGGTTGCAAATCAAACAGCATTATGCCTGTCAATTTGCCAGAGGCGTTGCTAAGTGTCCTCTGAGATCAAGACTTTCATCTAATTTTGCTTTCTAATGAAATCAAAAAGGGGCCCCCGCTATCTTCACACTGAATGGGCTTCTGTTCCCAACAGCTGAAATTATTCCCCCTTATTTGTATTTATGACATAGAAATGTGCCTGAGAATACCAGTGACCACAGCATTACACATGGCAATGTTCTGAATATCCTGAACAATGCAATGAAATCATGCCAAATTCTAAAAGTGACCAGTCTGTTGATTTGTTTTAACAACATCAATATTTTCCTCCACACGACAGGAGGAAGACAGTGTTACTAATACGAAGTTCTGGCTGGATGGGAATGTTGATAATTGATGTGTTATTAATATGTTTGCAGTAACACTTGCCAAGGTAATCAGTGACAAGTGTTCCGAAACATTAAGCCTAATACCCGTCCATTATTAGATATCTAATACGCAAGAGGTATCCTGAGTTTAAGATAAGCGTAGAGCTGCTACAGCACTTAAAGTACAGGTATGGGTATTAAACCCATTGTCCTGGGTACCCTCCTCTAATTTCTATGAACCAAATTAATGGTTTTTCATCCTCATCACAATCACTGCTATGCATCACCGTCTATTGGTGGAGGATTGGTTATCTTCATACAAACTGAAGGGCTTTGGGATTCACTGATGAAATGAAAGGTAATATGGAAATGCAATCCATTATTACTGCTGCATGTTATCATCACTTGAGCTTTTGCTATATGCATGATATGCCTGATACATTGTAGATGCTCACCTCAGAGGTAAATACTTTCATTTCATGAATACAAATGGCTGTACAAAAGAGTCGAGGTAAGAATGTTCTGCGTATCAATCTGATTCTGCATCCTAACGAAGGCTTCAGAAATGAAAGTTTCAGCTAAGCAGGATTTCACTGTTTAATGTTAGACAGTAGTAAAATCCCAGTGCAATTTCACTGTCGTCTGCTCGGGTTTCGTCATTTCGAGATTGACGATGTTTGCGGAAGGCGGTTGGGGTATCGGCAGGCCGGTGTGTAGGTCAGTTCCCCGGGCAGACGAACATCCACAGGCAAGCCAAGGAGCCCTTTAATGTTCAGGAACCTGGGCGGGTGGTGGAAGGTGAGAAGGGCAGTCTGGGTGTTTTCTCATGATCCTGGCTGACCCGAGGAGGGAGGCTCAGGGGCTCCTGTGGGAAGACAGGCTCTGGTTAGACAGCTGATGTTTAGGAGCAGGCGGGGTGGCACTCGGTCCACAGGTGCTGCACAGATGCCAGAGCGAGGGGGAGAATGGAGCGAGAGAGCACCAGTCATCCAGGGACACTGGGACAGGAGCTGCTCTACACCGGAGGCCCCCAGTCCTGGTCTTGTTTGTGCCATAGCCCCTTGGCCCCTTGCATCTGCGAACCCAGTATGGTCCTGGGATAGTAATTATCCTCACCACATATTGCAGGACCATAAAGGATTCTGGGAAAACAGGATCATACATGCAAGGAATGTTTTTTGTTAAGGTAGTGAGATATTTTAAGAGATACCTCACTTAGCATGGTCTGATTCATTTTCATCTCTGGGTTTTTAGACATAGTCCTCCGTAAAATATTCAAAGTCCTCGTTAAAGTGAGTTCTTGAGGATAAAAAACCCTCAAGAACCCAGTTCTCTTTGTATTCCCTCAACCTTTGCCTTTCACTGACGACTTCAGCTCTCTTGCCAGTTCAATTCAAATAATGTGCCTGCCTTACAATGTTCAGAAAGGAACCGAGATTTGTTTTTCAGTACTTCAGTACCCATTTCTCTTGTAATTTTACAGTGTCTGTCAAGTAGTGCCATCAGAACCTTTTATCATAAAGGCAGGAATGTGGATAGTTATTTTGTGAAAGTTTATAACTCTTGAATTTAGAAAAATGTTACAATAATGATAATAAAAGGGCCCTGGTGCTTGGTGAGGACATATTGCTAAGCAACACCTGCAGGCTCTGCATTCACATTGCACAAACAAAGAAACCAAAACAGGAACATTCAGAAAAACAAACTTAGACCCCTCCCAAGAAGGTCTCAGATATGTTCATTTTGGGTTTGTTCAAGTTATTAGGTGACATCTGAGAATTTTTTTGGTACCATAACTTCACCAAATGTTTACATTTTCATATTTATTTCTGCAAACAAACATATCTTTCCTTCTCAAGACTTTCAAATTGGGGAACAGAGATTTTTGAACTGGGTAGACTGGAACGTCGTTTCTTAAATGTCCCATGAACGCACTGCAGTAGTAACGGAAATGTGTTGTTAACAACATAGAAAGACAATTAAATAAACAATCTTAAAATATCGATTGAATGCACAACCTCACAACCTGCGCAAACAAAGTAGAACCAGCTCATCTGCATTAGGTTTTCACTGGGTCATTCAGCAAAAGGAAAACATGTTTTAAAAGGAATGGTTTCATCATCATGACATGAGAGTTCAGTTCATGTTAGGGTTTGTTCCAAATGTACTGGAGTAGGAGAGGGCTTGTTAAATAAATGTTTGTTTTGTTGCTTTGGAGAGGATTGAGTGTTTTATCATTGGTAACGGGAGGGTTGTTGGTCAGTTTATATTCAGCATTTTGCAGGTTTTACTGTATCTTTTATCAGTTGGGTTAGCTTAGTCCTCTGCCCTATCTCCTTTGTTCTCTCTGGGTGTCACTTGAAATCTATAAAATGTAATAGAGGACAGGCAGCAAGAAAGTGACAGCCAACAGCCATTCTCATGTCATCAAGATGTTTAAAGGGGTGGATAGTGGTAATTTCATCAGTAAAATGGACTGCATCCCTCTGGTCTGTATTCTAACCACAAGCTAGTTTTAGACATTGCAGCTTTTAAAAGTCCAGAATGAATTACACTGAATACATAATCAATCAATAAACCAATCAAATGTATTTATAAATCCCATTTTACATCAGCAGTTCTCATAAGTGTTTTTACAAAATACCCCGCCAAAACCTCAAGGAGCAAGCAACAACAGTGTTGAAGCACAGTAGCTAGGAAAATTCCCTAAAAGGGGCCAAAATTTAGGAAGAAACCTAGAGAGGAATCAGTCTCGGATGTGTGACCAGTCCTCTTCTGGGTGTGCCGGGTGAATATATTATGAGTATAAGATGTAATAATTAATAAATGCATTTGTGCTTTGTCCAGAGTCTTTATAACCTAATCCAGGTCAGAAGCTTGACCAGATGGACAAAGACAAGGACAATCCCAGGGGGAGGAATTGTCAGCAGACTGGCAGCAGGAATCGTCAGGTAACCGTCTTGATCTGCAACACAGCCAGGAGAATTTTGGGCAGGGACAGCAACGAGTCTTGTAATAGTCCTGTAATATTTTGTAAAAGCAACAAAAATAACCAGGAGTCACAATGACAGTGGCACTTTGAGAAATTCAGTTCAGTTAAGTGGGTGGAATCTTCCTGGAAGTGACACAGGACTGAGTAACATGTCAAATTCAGAATTTTGACACATTGTACCAAAAGTTAATTAACAAAACTCAGATTTCATTTAATTTCACATAACTGATTTACAAATCAATATTGGTGCACACCGCACTACTTAAAAAGTCGATACGATGCAATAGGTCCTCGTTTCATGGAACCACCCGCCACTTTAAAACAATCTGCTTCCAGTCATGTCTCACACATCTCCCTCTTCGAGGGGGTACGTCTATTTTCAAGGAGGTGCACTCTTTAAAAGCCATCAAGATGAATAAATGGAAATGTAGGAGGAAATGCTGTCCAATTGGTGTAATGATTGCTGTTTGGGAGACTCATAATTACAGAGGGCATAGTAATCAGATAGAGGAGTGCAGATAAAAGAAGTGAGGCTGGTAATGGGAATCTGTTTGGAGAGGAATGGACTCTAATAACTAATTTTGCCTAATAAACTATAACCGATTTAATCTTCACCTTATCAGGCCAAGATTTCACCACTTTCCTTTTTAATTGGCTATTTTGTAATCCTGAGTTCCAACAGAGCGGAGGGTCTGTCTCCCTCTCCTGAGAGTTAGCATGAAATCAGTTTGAAACGCTGTGTCAATCTCATTCTGAAGTGGCCATCTGGCCAGTATACAGGAGCCGGGGATGGCACACTGAACCATGGGGTCTCAGTGAGGCAATCATCAGCAGATTTACACAATGTGTTAATGCAAATTTAATAGAGATTTCCTATCGCCACTTTAATCTTCACTGTGTCCTCAGTGTCAGCCTGACTGGAGGTTCTGCGGTGAAGAGGTAACTCATACCTATCTCACAAAGAGTCTACACTATTGAGTTTGTGCTTCATTGGACTGGCTCATTCACAGTATACGCTGCCTGTATGAATTGTTTTTCATAACTATGGATAAAAGATTGAAAAAACGGAATACCTTCTGATTATTGTATTGACACATTTACATATGCTCATATATTGTTAACAACTTGATTTTGTTTTTGACCCTGGGTCTGAAAATATAATATCTGGGAGATACACGGTAGCAGTACATTACGTTATATGTAGGGCTACCTTGTTATATTATAATAATGTTTATAGTATATGATTTCCATGACAATATTAATATATAAACAAACCAATAACTACTTGACATGAATTCGAAATATTTCATTATTAATTATTATTTGTGTGTATGAGACATCCACAAATATTATTTTGTTCAAAGTTTACTTATTGAGTACATTAAAAAAAATCTAAATAAATGATAATATAACTATATGTATCAAATATAACTATGTGTAATATCATTTTACTTTCTTCTTCACAGCTCCAAGAGTTATATGTATTGTAATTATTTATTTTTCACATTTCTGTAAATATTTTGAGTGCACTGATTATATTTGCTCAACTTTTCTTTTGAGACTGGTCTTTCAATGTTATCAGTCACGCTGAATTCCAAAGCAATTAAATGTTTTTGCAGGGCACACAAAGTCTCATTGTCATATCTGCACAAGACAGGAAACAGAATAAATGCTTGATGGCAGTTCCATGCAAACCTTTTGATTTCATTTCAACTTGAATGTTTCTTAACAAAAGCATAGTAGTGGCTACAGAAATAGAAAAATGGATATCGAAATGGAAATGTTCCCTTTCTATTTAATTGGAACAGCTTTTTTACTTCACTTGAATGGAGAGGCCTGTCCAGAGATAAGTTAAGTGAGCTGTGCCACTGAAATGAGAAATGACTGTTTCTTTCAGTTCAAAAGGCTATGTTTTATGGCATTTAGGCATGATGGGATGCACTGGTGTAAACAAGTCCAACTCTCCTGTGTCTTCTGAAAACCCTGTATGTGTCTGGAGACATAATTGTACCTACTCCAATTGATGTGTTTTATAACATACATATGCCATTCAAGATCACATTCTATTGAAAAAGGGAAATAAAAGATAAGGTATCTGTGCTTATATTTATAGCTTTGAGATGATTCTAGCAATATGAGACACAATCACCTAGGAGATTGTCTGTAAGTAAGTCAATATGACATGAATCAAGATGGAGGACATTTTAAATGGTGCACAGTTACAATCTCACCACCATCACAAGGTGAGTTAAGAGCAAATATTTTCCTCTTGTATAGCTTCAGAATAATGGGTAAAGCCCCTACATTATTGCCAGTTCTTCCTGGAAGCTACAGAGATTGACATTAATCCCAACTGTCTGTAAAATTGAAGCAATAAAAAAACACTGGCATTGCATCAAATTCAGAAATATATAGATCCACAGACAAACAAAGATATCCAGCCTTGATTGTTTCAGTTAAGATTCCTGGGATCTCACAGTTCCCTTTGTTGTACATGAGAGAGACATTACACCCATGGCAGCATATGACCTCATTTACAGAGGAGAAGAAATTTAATTAACAAGGCAAACAATGTCTGCGGCTGCCACAGCAGCAGAGTCTCCGGGAGATAGCTTCTACCTTTCAGCACTGCCCAAAATGGTTCCAGCAGAGCTTGACAGACAGATTTGACAAACCAGACGACTGTTGGTGTTAAATCTCGGCACTTTGCGACTTAAAAGCAATAAGTCACTTAAGATCAGACAGAAAATGGCAACAATTGCTCACCAAACAGCAGACATAAGACTGTGCTGATGAGAACAAGATGCCAGCTGAGCTGATGATATGCTCACGCTCTTCAGCTGCATGAAAAAGGCTTGGGCCCTGTGGGTCCCGGTTTTATCAAACCGTTTGGTCCCTTTGTATTACATTCAAGCACCTTGAAAGAACTGGCACGGATATTTCACTGTTCAAACATTGCATGAAATTACATAAAAGACCTACTTAAACCAGGATTGTGGACCTGAATGCCTGGGTGTTGAAATTGACCTGGAATCACGAAAGTACAGAAATAAAAAAAGATACGTCTCGTAGTAGATAACAGATGACGACAGGCAACCTGGCCCTATCCCTATTTTGAATTACACTTTTGGTCCATTCATTCATCGCTGTCTGTCGGGAGAAAGATGCTTCATATCTCCTTCGCAATGTGAAAACCAGAGATTCTTGTCAGTACGTCAACCACATGTAACAAAAAGAAATATTCGGATTGTCCCATAATATACCCAAAGACCTTTGAGACAATCAAGTTTCCAGTCCATTGCAACTGGTCGACTGGCATAGCAAGAAATATCAGCCACATTACAAACTGTTTGGCTGTCAGGTCATTGATCTAGTCCTCTGAAGAGATTTGACAGCCTACCAAAGAACGGGACAGGTCTATTGGCTGAAAACCACAGCCTTGAACGGATTGCCCATATTGTCTCATCATATGGTCAGGAATATCGCGTTGACTTGTGAATGCCTTTTTTTATAATGTGCAAACAGCTTTCCCTCTCCATTATAGGGAAAACAATGGCTTGACAGCCCAGCCGGTGATAGAACCGGTGATAGAACCGATGACAGAACCAATGATAGAACCGATGCCCCATTACCCAGGCAGCCCATTCATGATACTTTTCTTAGTCCTTTGTCTACTGCACAGTTCCCAAGACTTCAGATTTCACACACTGTACAGAGGCCCTGTCAGCGTCTCTACAAACAACATGGATGTGGACTTTCATCATCAATTACAGTACATAGAGCAAAAACTGTAGATCATGTCATGAAAGCCACACCAAAAACAGGAGTTGTTATTTTGGTTGTTTTGCCCAGACCATTCCGTATGGGAGCAAATAATTGGTTTTCTGTGATATTAAATTCATAGCTAAAGAGAGCCGCATCAAAAGCAGAAAGCACAGCAAAACAATTTTAAGCCTAATTTGGTATGAGACATAACTGGCCCAGTGGCAGTGCGCAACACAGCCAATTATGATAAGGATTAAGCACACGCAATCAAAAGATAGAACAAGATAATGTGCAGAGATACATTTGGAACACAAGCAATTAATTGAAGAAGCATGACACCCTGGCTGCTAAAGATGAAGGAGGAGATGATGTTTTAACACTCCGTCATTAGTAATGACAAAGACGACCGGTTTCTCCCCGTCTCCGAGCCGTAGTTGGGGTGGCCACGGCCCGCCGTCACGGCAAAGACAACCTTCCGTATGTTTCGGAGAATCCAGACGGTGCTGTCAAGATGTCTTCGCTCATCTGCATGGCGTTCTCTAGCTGCTGTCTGTCTATTACTCATGTGCCTAGAGAGCCCAGGGGACAGAAAATGAATGAGTTCACGAGGTGATTAATGAGCGCTCTGCCACAGCATGTCAAAATCTGATGCCGATTGTTAAGCTCTAAACTTTTTGCAGGACAGCTGCAATAATATATTACTCTTACAGGAAATCAATTTACTTGAATCCATTGAAAAATAATGAATAACATCCTTCACTTTGGTAAACATGCAGATACCCATACCCAGCAAACAAAATAAAGTGTCATGGTCCCCTAGACGTTCATTGGACACCCCCTGTTTGCTGGGTTTTATTATTTCACCCCACTAGATGAGATTCATTTGATGCCCAGATGGTTTTTGCAAAGATGATGGGGTGAATAGTCAGCCATAGCTAACTATACATTTCTGGTTGCTCATGCTGTCAATTCTCACCTATCCGTCTAAAATAAAGGAGGATCTGTGTCTAAAATGACAATGACTGGACAATAGGTCACCCATGCACATAATAATATATACAGTTGGTAAGACACATTTAATATGCTCAGCTGCTAACTGCCCAACTGTTAGGAGAGATGAGGAGATGAATCATGAGAAGAATGACTGCTGTGGGAGAGTTGAGCCTGTCATTCTAGCCACTGAGTAATGACTGCTGCTCTGTCTTTATCATCTGTAACTCCATTCTCTGCTGCACCAACTCTGCCCCAATTAAAACCACAAGTAAACAGGCGGCTGCCAGTGGTCACACGTTTATTTCTCCAGAGGACAACTCCATGAAATTTAGCTGTATGTTTCATCAGTGTATCCTGGTTCGAAAGTCAACTTGACAGAACACGGGAGCATTTGATAAACAGGCGATCTAGGGCACATACTGTACATCAGGCCTCTCAGGGGGGCATTGTCAAAACCCCAGACATTACAGAGAAACCCAAAGCAAATTACCCTGACATGGATGAAACAATAGCAAATTGGACAAATGATATAATTTGAGTCCTATGGTCCCCAGCAGAGCCCTGGCTGTTCTCTACACTGAGGGAATTGGAAATAAGAAGAGTATGTGATGGTAAAGGTCAAGTAAGACAGTGGCTCTCAGCATGTCTCGCTTACTGAAACTGAAATACTCTAGGAGTCCCTGGAAAACATACTAGAAACCCAATGAATTCATTATAGTGTTGCTGTTTTCTACAGATGCCATATCTTCATTTGACCCAGTTTAACACATCAGAGAAATAATTCTACAGCAACCGAAATGGTAAAGGACAGTGTGTGGATTTTGATACATTGTGGTTTGGGGAAAATCAAGCCTGACATTTTAAGTACACACATCAGAAGCATTTTTAAACTTTGAATACACTTTTGCATTTCCTTCTGTATAGGAAATGTCCTGCAACATTGATGATCAAATGAATATACAGCATCTGTAATGCACATTCTATGAAAGGCTCCCTGCTTCCATTATTCAGGAGTCTTGTCCTATGGACTTTGTTCAAAATGAGAATAGGTTAGCTGGAATTGTTGACAACCGTAAATCTACACACTATAAATCATGAACTAGCCTACCTCTGTCACAATGAACTCTCCCATGCATGTAATAACCGCAACGTTAGACATTGTTTTTAAACAAATGTTCGAAAATGTTGGCAAATCAAACAAAATCAACAAAGCACTCTAAAACCTTTAGTCCTGATTGGCCAAAAGTTTTATTTGTGGAAATGGAGAAAAGATCATTAAATTACACAAATTAATTATACTATGTTTGTACCCACAGTACCGTTGAAAAATATTCAGACCTCTTCACATTCTTGACATTTTGTTGTTATAGACTTAATTTATAATTGGTTTAATTTTGGTTTACATGTGTCATCAATCTGCTCAAAATACCCCAAAATGACAACACAAAAATGTGTTTGTCAAAATGCATGCCGATTTACTGAAAATAATAAACCGAAATATCTCATGTTTCCACACCCTTCTGTTACTACCTTATAGAAGCATAATTGGAATGCTAAGACATCTTCAAGTCTTCTTGCAAATGCTTTTGAGTGAGACCTTGCTTTTGCTTGATGCAGCTCTTGGCATTCGGGCCTAAAATTGGGATTTTAGTCTCATCTGAACAGATAATTTTTTTCTCATGATCTCTGAGTCCCTCATACTTTAAGTAATAAGCAGAGATTGTTGTCCTTCTGGCAACTACCCCCATCTCTATACAGAAACTCTGACAGTGTTAGTGGCCATTGGGTTTTTGATCACCTCTCTCAGCAAGTCCCTCCTTGCCTGGTTACTTTGTTAAGTTGGATGGCTACACTTTAATGTGCAACCTATAATAAAAATGTGTGACATTTTTTTGTGGCACACAAAATATAATTTTCTGGCTGATAACAGCTTGCAGCTCTTCCCTTCTCTCTAATTACATTGATTGTGTCATTCAGGCTAGTGGAATCTAACTATGACTATGGAATCTCATGGAACAACATTGTCTGACTAACAATTCAATGCTTGTGTTAACTGTACTCATATTAATCTCATCATATTTTAGAAATATATGTTATATAGACCAAACAACGTAACATTTATTTTTGTTATTATTTTTCTCCATGTGTCATGTTATGTCATTAAAGCCTACACAGTTCATCAGAAACATAATTAAATCTAACCCTGACTCACGTATTGTTCAGTGTCATTCCGTGAAACTTTTAAAAACCTATTAAATTGGTTTACAGTTCATTTTTTAAAGTTGTTAAAGGTTAAGGCACAACAAGTAAAAAATTGTAGCCACTTTGCATCCACTCTGCTTCTTTAAGTCATCAGACTGATAATGTAATCTCAATTGTATGCTCAGGTAAACAGAACGGGCATAAAATAACTTGCATTTGCAGTCTTACTAAGAGAGAGATTGGGGAATTTAAACGCCAAATTATCTATTTTGATAGCTGGTTTTATTTTCTCTGCCATTATAATGGTTACATATAAAATGTATAGTCTTTAGCTAATTATATTATAATGAATTTGAATGGCTTTCTAGCTAGCTATGTTTTTTTCCTTGGGAAATCAGTTAGAGATAGGAGGGTATACCTACCTGTGGTTAGAATACTTCGCTGCTAGCTGCTGTTGAATGCTGATCATCACTGTCCTCCCCCCATTCTTACTTGATGCTGCTGTCAATGTAATGCCCATGATACTTATACATATAAGCCACAAATTAACGTGAGATGCAAAGCTTGAGGGCAGTAGCCAAAAACCTAATTTCTACGTTCAATCCGTCTTCACAAATTGTATAGAAATTGCATAAAGCGCGTTCATTTGGGAGCATGTTATGTTGTGTTTGATGCCTTGGATATAACTTGTTCGTCTGAAATGAGATCTTGTCAATAAATAGGTGATTTGCTATGTTCAATTCTTCTTTAACAAACAAACACTATTACAGAACCATACGTGTTAAACAGAAAGTCCACGAAGTATTTTGTTAAGAAGAAATTGGTTATTAAATGGCGTTTTTGAATCCATTATTGTTTCATGACTTAACTCAAAGGTGAACAATGACTCCATCTGTTTTGAAATGATTCTGAAAAATCACATGTAGAATCAGAGCATGTATGGATTTTCATTAACTGTAGACAAGAATTGTAAAAAGACAAAAGTTGTAAGGACAATTGCGATGCTGCTGTTAGACCAGGCCTTTAAATGGCATCATGGGTAGGGCATCTGTCTATGAACCTAGATGTAGTGGGTTCACATCTCTCTGCCACCACAGGCGTTGCTAACTTTGTTATTGTCAATTCAATGTGTTGCCCACATGCGACATCCTTCACCATTAGATTTTAGCTTACATATAATATCAGCAACAGAACTTTGATTCATGGATCTGTGTTCCCGTGAATACCAAACAAGCCTCGTGGCCCTCTGCACTTTATTTGAGTGCAGTCTGTAGTCATTAGTTATTAATATAGCTCAGATGGGTCTACTACATGTTTATTTCAGATGGTTAATTTGCCTGTAATTGGTGTATGGTGATTTGGGATCGATGCGTTCACTGCTGGTAATTTGCATAGTCATGACGTATTCTAAAAAGTTTACGGCAACTCAAGCCTGAACCGCTTTTCTCAGCTTTGCTCAGCTGTTGTCGACGCTACACTGCCACTGGAAATGAATCACGTTACATCTATCAATCTTCTCAAGCTGCTGCTGCTCCACAACTTTACCACGTGCCTTTTTAAAATCATTTCTTGCTTTTCTTTCCTCTGATGAGGGGCAGACATGTTCACGTTCTATGTCTGTGTTTGTTGCTTCACTTAGATATCTTCCACAGCTCAGATCTGTAGGTAACAAGCCAGGACAAGCCCATGTAACGGCACCAGGGTCAACGCATGGTCAAACCTAACATGCATTATGGAGCCATAAAACAAACACAGATGTTAAGCACTTCAATGTCAACACAAGTATAACTTTACTAAACAGTATATAGCAAATCAATCATAATATATTTTATTGTAATGCAATATTTTTTTCAATGACAAGACCAACTTTCTTGTGGACCTCTTTGATTTGTTGCCATGGGTGCCATGCCCCCATCACTCCCATTCATGCTCTGTCCTTGGTTGGTACATAGATCAGTCCCTGGTTGGTACATAGATCTGTCCTTGGTTGGTACATAGATCAGTCCTTGGTTGGTACATAGATCAACTTAGTCAACCAGCAGCAGTGCACCCTTCATCCCACTGCTTGTTTGCCTGTGACGCTAGGCAGGTTCGGTTCAGGTTGGTCCCTGGATGGGACACCAGATCCTGCTGTAAGTGGGCACTAAAGGCGAACGGGAATGCCCCAGGGTAGTGAATGGGACATTGCTCTGAACAGGGTGCCATATTTTGGGATGGTCAATAAAAATCCCACGATACTGATCATTTTAGGAGTTGGGATTTTATCCCAGTGTCATTGCCACATTTCCAATCTGGCTTGGCAACATGCTTATTTCGCATCCCCAGATTCCAGTTGAGTTATTCATCCTCTTTCCTTTCCCTGTAACTATTCCCCAGGTTGTTGCTGTAAATGAGAATTTGTTCTCAGTCAACTCACCTGGTCAAAAAACTATAATAAATAATAATTGTGCCCATAGTTCTTTCTATTAATTTCAGAGTGGTTACATTTATCCAGATGTAGCTTACTGCTGTGCAATAGAGAAAGTACTGCATAGTTGTTTGAATCACATAGCATTTCAGACATTATTGTGAAACAACTATTATGAGTTCCTAAATGCCTGCAGTTACATAAATATGGTTTGTTTTTTCCAGAAACATACTAATTCATTAATCTATGAACAACACATTTTGGAAAGTTTTCGTGTTTGTCGTTAATCTGCCTACAGTATACGAACTTCAGTGTATTTGTTCTTGGGATATGGGTTTTCAAGAAGACAAGTAAAAACCCAAACATTTTTGATGCCAGAAAGGGATGTAGCAACAGCTGATTGCATTGCCTTAACACTTATCCAGGCTATTTATGAACAACGCTGTGTATGCATACATAACACATGCATGAGAATGCTTTCATAAATCATCACTTTGTGGACGAATTGTCATGATTCATGACTGCTCATACCGATTGCACATTTTATGATAGCATCAGGATAGGCTTAGCATGGATGTTTAAAACAGATTGTTTGCCATGTCACTTTCCCAATGGTGAAGAGTCAAGTGCTGTAGTCAATTCACAGCATATTTGCCCTTGATTTGATCAGACCCTCAGCAATACAAGTAGGTTACCTGGAAAGAGGCACAGGAGAGCAGTTAGAGCAGAAAAACACAGGGAAATTAGACCTTTAGTATTAACATGCATTTGCATCCCAGTTCTTGAGATGGTCTGAAGCCGATTGATTAATGGAGACAGGGCTTGGCGAGCCGTAACAGGGCGTCTGCTCAGGTTAAGTGGTGCTTGGATTGTTTTATATTGGCTGTGATTAGAGGATGAAGCCTGAGAGTTTGATCGTTTAGATTTCTCAACCCCCCCTAATTACAGGAGGCCTTTCGATCCAACCTGCCCTGTCAACTTCAATCCAACGTTCAGGATACCTATGCCAGGTACTGTCAAAACCACGGAGGAGTATGAAGTGTTAGGATAAGAGATCAAACAACATTACAGAAATGTTACCTCATGATACGTTTTCCTTCTGCGTCTGATTCTTTTTTTCTCTCCACATTTTACAGCCCAAGTGATTTACTCAATAGCAAAAGATCAGAAGCCACGCAAAGATTTTTGTAAATTCACCCAACCTCAAACTCTCTAGGGGGGATGCCATTATTATCGACATCATCAAAAAAAATCATGGTCGCATAAATTTGACTGGCTGTCTACGGCCCATTGTCCCGTGCCTCTTCGTCACTTGCACAGATAACGGACTATTTACATGACAAAGGACGGAGCATAATGAGGCGGCCCAGCTGGTGAAAGAGGGACAAAATAATGAGTGTGACAAGGCACAGTCAGTTGTCTGCTACAAGAAAAGTTCTCATCCTATTCAAATGGCGTGTATTATGTGTACAGTCAAACCAGAACACAGACGGAGCGGGCCTGAAGTGTATTATGACGCTAGACAGGGCCGTAGAGGACACATTTGATCCATTTCAGAAGCACCTGCCACTGTCCTCAGATAATCATCGATACTTAGCCTTCTCATTCAGCTGCCTGCTGGCAGGATGTAACTGCTGGGCAATGTAGAGAAATAACATGAGCGCTGTAATTGTCAAACCCCCCACCTTTCCCTCACACCAGATGAAAGTGATATACAGTGTCTTGCAAACATACTGAAACCCGTGACCAATTCTGTCATTTCACTGAATTGCAAATGGCACATTCTCGTGTTGTTCTGTTGTCTTTTTTATATTAAGACGCTGCCACTCAAAATTGATTATTAGGAATTTGGTAAGAAGCAGTTTTGACAGATGAAAGAGATTTCCCAAACAAGGGCACTATTACTGCACTGTTCCCACACCCCCTACCCCACCTGTGAACCCTTAAAGTTGCTGTTTGTTTAATGATAATTGGTCCTACCAGAAAACTTTGTGGCGAAAAGGTGAGTCTTCCGAATATTAATGTGCAGGTGAATATTCATGCAAGCAACATATTTTATTGTCACATCACTTTTCACAACATAAAACCAATATTATCTGGTTGGTTTGCATGTAACTGTTGTACAATAACACACACACACACACAAACACACACATGATTAATGTACCGCTTGTAATTTAGTCCAATGAGAGAAATGATCAGAGACTTTAATACTTCTGCCAGGCACTGTAGATGACAAGACAGTAACACTGTCACGATCGGTGCAGAGTGTATCCCGTATCTAGCACTTAGGGCAGGTATGTCTACAATCCCTCTGCTTCTTACTGAGTCGAGACACTAAAACATCTCTGGCAGCTCATATATCAAGGGAGCTTCTCAGCACCACTCCTCTTCCCTTTTGAATGCACCGGCTAAGTATTTTAATTAGATGGCTAATTGTCTAAGTAATTGGTAGACAACTTAGCTCAAAGAGTAATCAATCTCTACAGGGCTGTGTTCTATCACATCAAAGGATCTGTAATTAACACTGCTAACCGTGGGATGGTCTTTGACTGAGCTCGATAGCATGGGGGTGTATGATCACAGATAACACTAGGCTGAGCTGGAAAGATGGATCTGAGAGGCCTCCAATGAGCATCAGGAGGGGTTATCATTACAGACACAACAAGCCCACTCCAGGCTTTAACCAGAGCGAGAAACGGGTCTGACATATTTTCCGTGATGCAATAGTTGCATTTGGCAGACCGCTCACAGAACGTAGTGGAATTGCATACATATGATTTTGTATTGATTTGCACTATAAAATTGGAATTTTTTTGTGTCATTGGGAGGGAAATGCATAGGCAGGCGTAGCACGCATGCAGACGTAATTACTTAAAGCATTTGGTTTTCCAGTAAAGCTTTGGTTATAGCCACGAATTGGCTATAAATTGTAAATCTAGTCACAGAACTCTGTTTTGATGGTTGATTTGTTTTCTGCAATTGTCACACCACATATATGCTAAAGGGAATTCAAACAATGAAAGTATGATCTCAAAAACTGCCAAGAAATTGAGGGCAAAACTGCCCTAAATGTCACCTAAAAATCTATTTCACACTCTCTCCACTCAATTGTGACGGCAAAAAGGGCAATTCATTCTTTCCCATCTAATTAATATTTCCAAAGGAATAAACATTTTGATATAGGCACTATCAATTTCAGTTTGCTGTAACATTAACGCTCTACCCCAGCAGTAAGCAATTATACATTTGGGATAAAAATGACTAATCATGCCTAACATTTATCCATTTAGGGCATTTTTAATTTCCCCATTGAAGAATACAAGATGTATAATGAACAATTATACAAACAGTCAATTTCAATACTGTGCAGAAGACTTAATTAAAATGACTAATGAAAAATGGGCTGCTTACAGTGTAAAAGTCGAATTATCAATTTCCATACAGGGAAATGCTTTCCCTGAAAAGTGACCTGAATAACAATAAAGACCATTGTATTTACCAAGTGTAGAAATATGAGAAAGCTTATGTATGCTGTAGTGAATGGCATATAAAGATAACTTCTACATTGACATTAGTCACTGGAGGGCAGTAACTAGTAGTTAGAGCATTGGGTCAGTAACTGAAAGCTTGCTGGTTCATAACCTTAAGCTGAAAAATAAATCTATTGATGCGCCCTTGAGCAAGGCACTTAAACATATTGCTCTTAGTAGTCTAATATATATATATATATATATATATATATATATATATATATATATATATATATATATATATATATATATATAGGCTTTATTCTGTGTGGAAGTCTGGGTGCCAAGTGTCACAGAGGCACGAACGTCTAATTATGATGAAGTGTCCAGAGCAGGTCTATGAGAACATGTGATCCCCTCCAGTCATCCCCTCCCCTACAGCGCCCTGCAGCAAGGGACAGTCCACAGAGTCAGTGGCACTGACAGATTGACAAATAAGGTTAATAAGTACTTTCCACTTCTCCTAAAGGCTAATCAAATATTAATCCTTGAGGTGTGGTCAGCAGAAAAAATAACAAACAATTGGTAGGAAGGAAATGATTGAATTGATTCTCTCTCCCTTTGCAACGTTAGAAGCCATTCCCTTAGCATCTGGGGTACATTGAACAGGCTAAGGGAAGGATTTCTTTTCTTTATCAGAGTGACCATATGACAGGTTTTGTTGAATAAAAATACTGGTCTGTGTAATTACACTGCCTTAACAATCCTATTAATTCCATATGTCTTTATGATTCATTTACTTACTTTTTTCCATTTACTGTATTACTATAATGCTAGAACTATTATATACCAAACACAGTCTGTCACTGGATTAGAAATGAGCATTAATTAGTGTTTGAGTTATTCCTAGAACAGTGCAGCCCATAATCTCAGGTGATTGGAAGGATGTCTGAATCTGATTTCTGTATTATTCATCATCAGGGACCCCAATGAGCCAACTATGCTGGGTAGCATTGGATCAATGGATATAAAACAATTACAGTATGTGTGACAATACATGATTGACACCTGGCAAGTTCATTCACATCTAGAACACTGCTCTGACAGACAAATAAAGCAATAGCAGGAAATTGGTGTTGATATATGATTCTTTTTTTCTCCCCCACATAGCTCTCACTAATCACAAGCCCCAGGACATCTCGAGGCCTAGTGGACCATGTGAGGAGAGCCACACACTCACGTACTGATAGGACAAAATTGGATCCAGTGAGAATGCAAAGAAGCTTATCAGCCAACACTTCCAGGCAGTACTCCCTCCTAGAGCATATGTCAACATCATTTATTAGATGTGGCCGGGGACTAAATTATGTATGATCACAAAACGAGAAGAGAAGAAAAAACTCTCACCCAGCAGGTGGGTAGAATCATATTTGGAAAGAATATGAAATTATTAATAGTTAGCCCTTAAGGGAGAATATTTGTTAACATTATCTGGTAAGTAATTTGCAATGCTTCAAATCCATCATTAATCATATGGGACACTTTAAATCATAATGGCACTATAGAGACTATGGAGAGAAGAGTATCATTACTGAGGTCCATAGAATAATTACTATGGTTTGGATATGTATCCCATTGGCACAACAGAGCATTTGAACGCTTAACTCATCTTTTAAATGTGCATTGGCTCAACAGTATCTTAATCATGTGTTTGGATACAGTTTGCCATTTATATCTTATTTCGTTTTTTTCTTAGAGGATTTACGGATGGAATTGGAAACTAGTTTGTCAGTGTATTTCCATCAATCCACCCTAACATACATTAAATACTTACTAAGTGCCATATTGCCAGATTAGCAATTCCTAAACCAAAATACACTTCAGAGATACTGTGTAATTGACTCTCCATCTAAAAGTATGGAAAAAATCCCACTAGCACATGAAGTCTACAAATTGCATTAAAAACATGCAATTTGCCCAGGATTGGATAGAAGCTCATGTCCCTCTTTATCCCATTATAGATGAAACAGTTTAATCTGCAAAACCTGCTGACACACAGGGAAATTCTGAAGTGTGTGTTTGTTAAAAACGTCAAGCCAAACAATGTCCCTCTTTAGAAAATATCTAAAATATACAACTAGCAATAGCCAACGCAAACAGAACCTATCAAAAACAATATTGTCACACTGAATATGCCCATCCGTAGCAGCATAGAAAATCCAGCTGTCTTTAGAGTCAGACAATGAATTCAGTCAACAGTAAAGATCACATTTCAGCATTCGCTAAACTCACAGTGAAGTATCAAAAAGCGAGACAAAGACACAAACTGTCAAATCATCTGAGTTTTTCTGTCAGTGGCTTACCCGATTTGAACATGTTCCGCTCCTTTTGATTACATGTAAACAAGTTTTGACATGGGTCTGGTTAAATGTGTAAGACATGCTGAAAAATGGGTAGGGAAAACTGAACCTGTCAACACGCAGTACCTGTTTTAAATCTGTTCCCCATTTCAAGCAATCTGTGGGAACCAGGCCTGTGGAGCTTAATCCTGTTTCCATCCTCACCCCCCTCCTCCGTATCACACTTTCAATTCCACTTCCCTGGGCCTTTGTGTGATTCTCATTTGATCTTGCCTTTAAAATTCCAAATCTATTCAAGGTTTTTTTTAGTTGAGTTTCATGCTGTAGCGGTGAAGCCCTATTTATGTTCTAGATTTGGAATTGCAAATCAAGAGTGTATGATTTAGAGGGGAATGCAAGTGTGAAATTCCCTGGCATTACCTTTTATGATTTTGTAGGTTTAAAATGTTAACAAGGGTGTTTTAGCGGACTGATTTGTGCAGTATCAGCCTGGCGTCGGCTGTGTGCAGTCATCTCGAGCTTCCGCGTGTGTGACATACAACAATCACAGGAAACTCACTCTCTGAACAGGTGTTCCATCACAGTCTCCGGTGGCGTGCAGGAATATCATTGTAATGCTAATGCTGTAACCTAGACAGCGCTGTCCGATCAACACAGACACCTGACAACACAGATCAGATGCAAGGTAACTGGGTGTCAATGGATACTCTCATTTAGCTAAATCTTCTTGTCTCTACTATGCTTTGAACAATCAAATTAATTCCTTCAATACACTAAAAATTCCATGGCTTAAATTAGATTAGCCTAGGAAGGTGATCTCATCAAATATGAAAACCTGGCTGGAGAGACATTACATGCTCTATTTTATATATCCCAACAACTACACATTATGAATGCTTGAATTTGACTAAGTGTTTAAGAAGCAATAACATTACAAAATACCCGCGGTGACATCATCAGCTTGGACGTGAGATGTTGGTGAAGAACTGTTAGCCGAACACAGAGACAAAACCAAATAACCTTTTCTTCATCATTTCCAGTGCTATATTGTATTGTCAGCATGTACAACATTGTATGAAAATAGAGGTTTTTCGAAGCAATAACTGCATGTAAAACAATTCAGATTCACTGAGAAAGACACAAAATGCATAAACAAAAAGTGCAATGTCTACAATCTACATGCTCGACAAATGGCATTTGTGTTACACCGTATGCTGCTATACTGAGATGTCAAACGAAAACATGTAAATACTGAAAACCTACTGCAATGCAAATCGTTTAGCTAATGTACATAACAATTAGGGATTCCTTTGGAAATATCAGTGTACTGCTATGGTACATAGACCCACACATACATACAAACTGTGATCGTTATATTGAGAAAACAAACTTCTGAACTATTGAATAGGTTTTCAATTCAAAGAAATGCAAGGGTGCCTATCTGTAAAACAAACATAATTAAAACATAATTCTTAACTGAAAGGGAATATAATTAAAAGAGCAGTACAAACAGCAGACATGTCGTATCATGCACTGATTTAGGGTTATTAACATTCAGAAAAGATCCACTGAGTTGTCTTTTGAATGTCATGGTAAAATAAACAACAGAATAAAGATCTTTATGAAATGTGTTTTGGCATGGATTTAGCCATGTGAGCCTTTGCTCAATCATCATATAAGTCTTCTCTCCAGCTGTATTTTGTTTTGGGACAAGTTGTGACTGATAATGTTATTACAAAAGACAGCATAGCTACCATACAACATACTGTGGCCATACATATGATATTTTGCCAGAGTACAGGTGAGATATGTATGATCTCAATCATAATAAGCCCTACTTCTGATTATCTGACACAAGGAGCTGGCAGCTCTTCACTGTTGACATTTCTATTTGTATTGACATTGGAAGTGATAGCAATGACATAGACTTACTCTGCTCCTTTCGTGTGCTGCTTTACCGGGACTTATCATCAACATTTCAATAGGTTATGGGAATGACTGTCATGGCCAACACAGATCACATTTCAGTGTTGTTATCTCTGTCGTTTCAGTTGTTTGTGGCCATGTTGCTGGAACTGCTGAAACAACATTAGCTACAAACACACTATCTGTGCTAAAGGACCACAACATCAGCTTCAGTACAAACACACTATCTGTGCTGAAGGACCACAACATCAGCTTTAGTACAAACACACTATCTGTGCTAAAGGACCACAACATCAGGTTCAGTACAAACACGCTATCTGTGCTGAAGGACCACAACATCAGGTTCAGTACAAACACACTATCTGTGGAAAAGGACCACAACATCAGGTTCAGTACAAACACACTATCTGTGCTAAAGGACCACAACATCAGGTTCAGTACAAACACACTATCAGTGCTGAAGGACCACAACATCAGCTTCAGTACAAACACACTATCTGTGCTAAAGGACCACAACATCAGGTTCAGTACAAAC
>JACXGJ010000033.1:201040-234952 GCA_016801105.1 Esox niger | reverse complement strand
ACCTTGGTTTGTGCAGGTAGATACTTACACTTAGTAAACGTTTCTATTTTGTTTATATATGCTTCATTTCCCTCATTCCTTGATGCCATATCAGATTTGTTCGCTTGGTTTAAATTGTTCTGTAATATGTACGGACAGCAAGCTAGCTAAAGGGCGCGAGCTATTGTAGCTGAGGCATCATGAGACTGAATGCTGTACTGTACTGTAGGCAGCAGCAGCAGCAGCAAGAAGCATTCACATAACTGTTCATTCTTGTTTTTTTTATTGTAGGGCTTTTTCTATGTTCAATTGTGTTAGCAATTGTCGAAGATCTCGATGACACGTAAGTGATTGCTGTATGTATTTGATTAAAGAAGTGGCTTCCTGTCTCTAGATAGTGTTTAACGTCAATGAAACGCCTAAGGATGTTGTCACTATATACTTTGGTTTAAAGACTGTTTATATTCGTGTGGAAGACCTGAGTTTGCCTACCTAGTAAATAAAATTATGTCAAATCAGTAACTCTTTCTGGACCCACAGAAAGGTATGTGCACAATTGAAATACATTTTTGCACAGTAAATCAAATATAAGTAAAGGATTTTACTTTAAAATATTCATAGTGTTGGTCATTTCATTTAAAATAAGATTCCCATTTGAAAATGGTGTACAGTGCAAATAGTGTATTTGGCTATATTTTCTTTATATTTGTCTATGTATATAAAAGAAAGAATTTCAGATTTAAACAAATGTACATATCCTTTGCAAGAAGCAATATTGTCTCCCTCACTTGGTTTGTTGGAACTACCAGTATAGAAGTACAAGCTTTTATTTTAAAGTCGTCAAATAGTTTTGTAATGGATATTTTTTGTTGTATTTAATAACAGTAGCGTGGAAAGAGGTTCGATTTTTGCTGGAAGAGTAGTGGGCTGGATTTTATCTCACACTGTGGCTGTACATGTGAACAGAAGGCAGTACCTCAGACCAATGGACCTTTCTAGACTACAAAATAGTTACATTATCCACACGTGTCAGCAGTATATTTATTTTTGTTACTGCAAGCTTATGGCAAGGCTTAATAGAAGTTACACTAGTTTGTCTGAAACTCTCTAACACAAGGTTTATGAGGGAAATCTGGAATTCAATCAACGACAACAAAGCAACACTTCTTTTTCCTGGTAAACAGTTATGTGGCTGCTGGTGGAGAAATTTTACCACTAAAGAATTCTTAAATGTTAAGGCATACGAAGCCATCTGCAGATCTTTATCTTAAGTTACTTTCACTCGATATGAGAAAAAATTGATAAGCCTGCCTTTTTTTTTTAAATGCATTTTGTTGTTAAAATATGTTGCAGATTTCAGAGGCGACAAAACAGCATCTGGTACTACTTGAATTGTCTACAAATATAGGCTATTTAAGGCATTTTCCCATTTGTTGCGTTGTACTCAGGATTTCATAGCTTATTTTACACCGATTGTAATACACTGCCCCCCCCTTGTCATAGCAAATAGCAAAGTCAATGGATATTTTTTCACACTGTTTTTAACTGCTTTACAGTAAGTCTATTAAATCAGTAAGTGGAAAACATGTTTATAGCGCTCATCTGGGGAAGCACAATGAAAAGTTTGTCACTGCAAGTTATGTTGTTAACATCTTGTGATCTTCTGGCTATGCAAATGATAAGATGAGAATCAATGTAATGACTCAAAGTAGGTACACTACAATTGCAAAGTGGCTTTTGAATCTTGTTTCTAAAGGTTTTCATACATCTTAACATTTGACAATATATAGAATGTATAGTTATGTACTAATTTAATAGCCGCATGCCATTGCAAATGAGCCTCTCATGACTGATGATAGAATTGTTACCTTTTTAAGCAGTTCTAGGAGATTTCATGTCTTGTCTGCTTTAGGGTTCCAATACATTTGAGGCATATTGATGACGTATCATGACCTATAGCAAAAAACACATTGGTTTTATTAAGTGGAAAAAGTTTGCTATTATTCCTGCTAGGTAAATATTTAGAATATTTCATGTTGTTAAATGTCCTTGCAATATTATGCCAATGTGTATTATCGAGTTTTATGATTTTGTCATGAATTACAACAATTCACCACACTTGTTGTTCAAACCCTGACACCATATTAATGATGTACCTATGACATACCACAAAACACATCCTGACAATGACTAATTCACACATTTGCTGTGGAACAAACTTGAACGTTTTTGTTGTTGTTGTTGTTTTGTTTTCAGATTTAAAGACACAAGATTGGATGATGTCTGGCTGGTGGATGTGAGTCTTGTTTGCTTTGCACCACACACTGCAGTCACACGGACCTAACCAAGCGGGTCTGGACCCATTCAGCGGCGCTTTAGACCCTCGCCTTGACACCAGTGTTTAGCTTATCCCTTATGGAAGTGGGGGTGGTATGATGGGGAATGGGTTGGGTCCTCTGTTTGTTCAAGTCAGTGAGTAGTCATGCATGGCGGGGACGAGTTTGCCAGGGCGGGGGTGGGGTTTGGAGTTGGAGGGGGTTTATGCCTTGTCTCAGCAAATCTAACCATCACCAAAGCTGCAGGGCTTCCGCTTCTGGTTTGGTTTGGATGGGATTCGCAGGTCAGATCTATTGGGCAGAAATTATTGCATTGACAGAACCTACCATTAATTGAATTTAATCACTACAGACACACTCATCTGAATTCACTTCAGTACACTTGTTACAGAAAAGTGCAGTGCATTGACTATTGGGGTAAATGTCCTAAGGTGGAAAATTCCATTCCAAGAAGCAGCATTGCCACAGAAGTGGCAGGGTCTGTTGACATTTCTCACCACCATGTTTGGTTTCAATTTAGACCACGGGTCCTGTTTGTGTTCAGGATGTTAGAACAATGTCTCTTTCGTTGTTTCTGATCATGGTGTGCTGTGCATTACAGTTCTACGCACCATGGTGTGGTTATTGTAAAAAACTGGAGCCAATTTGGTATGATGTCGGCGCTGAGTTGAAAAGCTCTGGATCTCCTGTGCGGGTGGGCAAAATGGATGCCACTGCATACTCAGGTGAGTCCCTCTCACACTCACCATGTTAACACTAGAATCGCCAATTTTTTGTATTTCTTTTTACAGTCCACACCACTTAGCGTTAGTACCCAGATGGTCCCCAGGCGCTAATCACCCACACTGAATGCATGACGTCAATGGATGAATGTGCTGTACTTCCTGATGAATGATTTACAAATGAAATGCAAGATTTCAATTACCATTCAAAAACTTAATTAGGATATTATTGAAACATAATACAAACAAAATAGACTACATATCAATTGGAGATTCAGCTTATTTTGTTGGCTAATTCATCAGATGTTAATCGAAAATGTAAATCTACAATATTTTAAGAGGGAAATAGAAACTAACTCGCGCACACACATCCTATTGTTTCTCTTAGAATTTTCTCTGCTTCTTCTACTGAAAATTAATATTTTACAAATGTAATAGGCTAAATAATTATTATATAATCATTATTATATAATCATTATACAAGACTAGATCTATCCATTGGTGTTGAAATAATCTCGATAGCCCCGCTACAACCCCCCGGGACAGTGCTGCAAATATGCGCAGTTCACAGCCTATTCATTTCGGGCCTTGTCTTTTTCTGTGTATTCTTTTTTTAATTCATTTTTTTTGTTCTGTTGTCGGAATTCTAAACTGACTAACAAAGAACTATTTTGACTATTTACCTGTGTTTTTTACCGTTTTCCAACTAGATCTGCCAATAGCCCACTCCACTTAGCGTTAGTAACCAAATGGTACCCAGGCGCTAATAACCTCTCACTGAATGCCTGATGTCAATGAATGAATGCACAATACTCTGAGATGAATGAAAACCTAATTAGGCTATTATTGAAATGGGTCCACTCCCTGACTTTGTGTCCCTGTTTAGTGGAAATTTTTAGTCATTGTAACAATATTTAAAAAGTTTCAGGTGGTCTCTAACAGAATGAAACACAAGCCTATTGGTTTAACAAAGAACTGACAGCATTCTAACACCATCTTATATATGGTCACAGACACCCTACACATACACACACCATACACCATCTCTGGTCACAATTTCATTCATGCGGAACCTCTTTCCCGCTGAAAAGTCCCAACTTGCAAATAAATCATGGGTTTACAGAAGACAATATATGGGCTTATTAAACAGAGAGAGAATAACAAGAAACCAGGCAAGTTCAGCCGACCCGCGATAGAAAGTGTTTCCCTCCCGAGATTCGAACCTGGCTCGCCCATGTACTATAATGTGGATACTGACGGTTTTAGCCAGTGAAGTTTTCGTCTATATGGAATAATTCATAATGCATACTTCTCTTTGCCTGTCAGTATATATATAGCTAAACTTTAAATGAGTGTGTTTTTTTTTTTGCTAAATAAGAGTCGCAAAGAAATAGCCGCGTCACAGACTGGCCAACAAAAAGGCCAGCATCTTGGTATACTGCACTAATCTAAAGAAGGTCAATTTTATTGCTTCTCTAAACAACACAACAGTTTTCAGCTGTGCAGAAATAATCACTGATTAATTAGCCTTTTAAATTGATAAACTTGGATTAGTTGTTTCCAGCTACACTAGTGATTTACCACATATGTCTACACAGTGTTTCTGATCATTTTGTTGTAATGGATAAAAAGTAGCTTTTCTTTAGAGAACAAGGTCATTACTTAGTGACCCCAAACTTGTGACTTTTTATTAGGGCACTGACATTTTATTAGGTACACCCCCATAGTGGAACACTGAATTATGTTGCTTCAACTCAATACATACCGACATGTTTAAGAGATTTAGTTGTTGATGTTTGAGCAAACATTAGAATAGGGAAGGCACATTAGCTTCTTTGACCCTGGTGTGATTGTTGTTGCCAGATATAGTGGCCCTCTGAGATTTTCACACACTACAGTCTCTTGAGACAACAGAGACTGGTGCAATAGACAAAAATATCTAGTGAGCGACACTTCTATAGGAGAAAGCACCTTGTTACAGACAGAGGTTAGAAAAGAATGGCTAGACTTGTTCACACCATGACCGCCACATTGCTACGCCAATTGGCCTTTGAGTTTGTTTGATTCAGCTTTTTGTGTAGACTAATTCATAATATGTAAATCTAAAACAAAAATCACAAACATCCTATCATCTCTCTTAAAATGTTCTCAGCTAATTGCACTGAAGACTAAGCTTCTACAAATGTATTATGCTAAATAATTATTCACTCATCGAAATACCAACAGTTATCAATTCCGCAAATATTCCATGTTACTCTTTTTATTTGGGGAGAAAGAAAAACTAAATTGCAAACACATCCTGTCATCTCACTTTGAATTTTCTCTGCTTATTTTACTGAAGATGAAGATTCTACAAATGTATTACGCTAAATAATTATTCATGAAATTATATCAACGACCACCAATTACCAATTCAGCAAAGGTATAATACGTCAGTGTTTTTGCCGGACCACGTAAGCGGAGCCGGGCAAAAAAAGCGACTGTCTCTTAATAAGTGACTGACTGCCTGAGTACCCCTTGTTAAATAGCGATTACAGACACAGACACCCATGCAAGGATCCATGTTGGAGCCCCGTCACAGTCATAGTGGTTAGAGACACAACCTCCAGCCAGGTTTAAATCCTGCGAAAGCCACAACATTCATCCCTTCTGATCGCTGGCCAACCAAACTAGGCTCGCCTGGTTCCTTTTGTTATTTGGAGAGAGAGAGAACCAAAATCGCATGCATCTCTCCTATCGTCTCTCTTTGAACTTGATTTCCTTATTTTACTTAAGGTTAAGATTCTTTAAATTTCTAGCTTGCATACTGTTTGTAGAGCAGGAATGAATGGTAAACTATTTCACTGGTAATTTGCTTACCTGGAGACTCAAAGTAGAAATTGATGTGCAGGTAGGATACCTCTGACCATGGAGTGGGGTCAGTGCACCGGTTTGATGCTGGGAGACTGAATGGACATTATTTAAGATGGGCCTGATTAATATTTTCTATGTATCTTAGTGGACATATCTTGACTTAAAATAATATATTTTGGGTCATTTATAGACTGATTTAATTCTGGTGGTTCTCTATAAGTGTTGTTTTTTACTGCTATTTTACAAGAATGTCTATGGCGAATGTTGCATGTTGTCCCCCATAAAGACGCGGGAGCGTGTTGCGAGCCAAAGTTCCCGGATGTGCCGGTCTGATGTTTTACTTCCTGTCTCCGGCCAATTAGCCGCCCCTGTCCATTCTTCCGGCTGCTAGCACCGCATTCATGGAACACCCTGGACTCTCCAATATTACGCACACCTATTCCTCATCACATCACCCCAGTCTTCCCATTATTACGCACACTGGATCCTCACTATTAGAGCCTATAACTGCCCTTGTGTTTATCGGTGCCTTGTCTGCTAGTTGTCCGTGTGTGTTTGTTGTTTTTCTCACCTAGCATGCTTGATCCTTGGTATCAGTTCTATCTGTTTCGGCTTTTATTGTTTGTATTACGCATTTCAGCTTAGTAAACCTTTGTTTCACTGTTCATCCCGCGCACGGTCTCCTTGCTTACCACACCGTGACATACATGAATAACGAAATTTAAAAATGTTGATTTGATTAGCAGAGTAAAAGATCGACCAAAGGATTACTTTCAGTAGTGTCTTGGAGTGGCATTTGGGGTCGCCATTGGTTTGTTTCTTTATATTTTGCGAGGAGGCTTGCAAGACATTGGCAGTGGCCGTTCAATATCAGAATCAGATGAAGACCCGACATCCGACCCGTCGATTTCAGAATCTATTTCTGATCTGACTCCATCTCATCTCCATTTTGTAGCATCTACAATGCTGTCAGGGCATCGAATCATCAGGTCGGGTTTGCCATCGTGAACTTAACGCCATAAATTGTGTCTGGGTTCAGATTATATACTATTTTCAACCCTTGTCAGCATTCTTCATCATTACACTTCAGTCACATGCATAGGTGTGTCTTAGTTGATCAGGGGGTTATTGCTTAGTTGATCATTGATGTCATTGTTATTCCTTAGATTAGATTTGATTCAACTTTGTCATTGATCAAGTGTAAGTACAGTATAACTAAATGCAGTTAGCATCTAGCCACAAGTGCAAATACAAGAGTGCAAAAAATGTACACGTGAAACAATTAACAACAGTGTATGTTATTGTGTGCGTGCGTGCGTGTCCATGTGCGTGCGTGCGTGCGTGTGATTGAAGGTGCAAGGTGTCATGTGCAACTGAAATAATGGGATAGCAGTAGCCTGCATGAAAATATATAAGTCATTTGTCGATTTTATTGATGGAAATTCAGGAACGTGTAATACGTTTGCTGAATTGATAATTGGTGGTTGTTGGTATTTCGTGAATAATGATTTAGTGTAATACATTTGTGGAATCCTAATCTTTTCAATCAATTCAGAGAGGGCATATGATGTGTATGAGAATTTGTTTCTCTAATATTTTTTTTATTGGTAATTGGTGATTGGAAAAGAATGAAGAATTACTGACTGAATGGAATCTATTCGTAGCCACCACCAAAAGCTGTTCATTTCAGGAGCTCAATTATCACACTCATCCACATTCGATTGCTTGATATCCTCCCAGCAGCTCTGTATGCTTAATGGTTTTTTAGCTTCCTAAAATGCCACAATGTCATTGCAATTGTGATTTGTATTAAAAATCCAAGCCCTATTTGTATTTCAAGCCTTTAGACCAAGTAATTTGCAGGTGCCTCATAATTACTGCAGCTTTTACAGAAAGTATCTATTATGCAAAAATTCCTTATTCTAAGTAACTCATAATTGGGTTGTATATAAAACCAAATTTTAGTGAGGACAACTCCATAGCACTTGTAGTATGAAAATACTACAAGTAAATGCAAGCTGATAGACGGACCAGGCAATAAAGTTTAAAGGGGGAATGTCTCAATAAAAAAGAAATAAATAAAAGAAATATATATATATATATATATATACACATACATACATATACACACACGTTTTCAGCTTCCCGGAATTGTGTACAGATCCTTGCAACATGGGGCTGTGCATTATCATGCTGCAACATGAGGTGATGGTCGTGGATGAATGGCACAACTATGGGCCTCAGGATCTCGTCACGGTATCTCAAAATGCAATCAATAAAATGCACCTGTGTTTGTTGTCCATAACACACGCCTGCCCATACCCTAACCCCACTGCCAGCATTGGCCACTTGATCCACCACGTGGACATCAGCAAACCACTCAACCACACGACGCCATACATGCTGTCTACCATCTGCCCTGTACAGTGAAAACCGGGATTTATCCATGAAGAGAACACCTCTCCAAAGTGCCAGACGCCATCGAATGTAAGCATTTGGCCACTCATGTTGGTTACGACGACAAACTGCAGTCAGGTCGAGACCCCGATGAGGATGACGAGCATGCAGTTTAGCTTCCCTGAGACAGTTCCTGACAATTTATGCAGAAATTCTTTGGTTATGCAAACCGATTGTTACAGCAGCTGTCCCGAGTGGCTGGTCTCAGATGATCTTGGAGGTAATGATGCTGGATGTGGAGTTTCTGGGTTGGTGTGGATACATGTGGTCTGCGGTTGTAAGGCCGTTTGGATGAACTGCCAAATTCTCTGAAACGCCTTTGGAGATGGCTTATGGTAGAGAAATTAATATTCAATTCACAGGCAACAGCTCTGATGGACATTCCCGCAGTCAGCATGCCAATTCAAAACTTGCAACATCCATTGTGATGGAACTGAACATTTTCGAGTGGCCTTTTATTGTGGCCAGTCTAAGGCACACCTGTGCAATACTCATGTTGTCTGATCAGCATCTGAATATGTATGTATATATGTATATGTATATGTATATGTATGTATATAAATAAATAATTCTAACCCTATATTTTAAATGCTTAAAACATTAAAACTACTGATGTATTTTGGTCACCGATTGGATGCTTTTGCAACGGGTTGACAAAGCATAGCATTCAAAGCTGTTAAGTTGTACGTTATCAAAGTGTATCAATTGAAACACACAAGACTGAGCTAGCGAGCAAGTTTATTTATATAGCACAGTTCATACATAGAAGCAATTCTATGTGCTTTACAGTGAAATTAGAAGTAATGCAATAGAATCAAAACTGTTAGATCCATCATCAGCAGATTGTTACATTTACACAAAGTTTATTCCTCTGTTAGTACCATAACTTGCATTAAAATGGGTAAAAGATAGCAAGATATACATTTCATAACAAAATAAATCAAGAAGAGAAATTTAAAATACAGCATAATAATTAAACAGAATAAGAAAATTTAAATAGAATATAAAAACATAGGAAGCTTTAAAAGCTGTATGACTGAACAGTGCTGTTTATAAAATCATAGGAAGCTATAAGGCTCACAGTGTGGTTAAGTTTAAGAGCTCAGTCATAGGCACGTGAAAAGAGAGGTGTTTTTAGCCTGGATTTGAAAATGGACATGTTTGGTGAACGTCTCAGATCTTCTGGTAGTTTATTCCAGTTGTGTACAGCATAACTGCTAAACGCAGCTTCTCTATGTTTGGACTCTGTGCTCTACTAGCTGACATCTTAGAGCCCTGCTCGGTTTATATTCTTCAAACATATCAGAAATGTATTCGCGTCCTAAACCTCCCTAATACAAGGGAGAAGTCCTTGAGAAGTTTAAAATGGCTTCTAACAAAAACAATATGATAGTTCACCATTGATCATCAGTCGTTGCATTGAAAAAGTGCCAAATTTAGTGGTACTAAATAAGTTGCAGTATTGAATGTACATATTTTGTGTGAAAAATTCCAAAGCTGGCGTTCATAGTGTTACAGTTCATGCATGCCTGTTAAGATGGCTTAATTGGTCAACCACACAAACCCGTAACAGTAAAGTTTACCTAGAGAAGTTGCAAACAGCAATTAGTGCTGGAAGGATGCATGAAACATGAAAATAATGAACATCTTAATTGTCTATGTGAACACATAGAATTTCCCAAATAGTTTCTTGTGCACTAATAGGTCTATTAAGGCTCTGCTAAAGATATTACACTCTTGGGACATCTTGAATACTTGTCAGCTACCTAATGTACGGCCCCGTTGAGACAGCCACCTTGCTATTGTTTCGCCTGTCAGTGGAAGATGAGGCATTCCTCTGCCAGGACCAAAGTCTGTGTTACGCGATAATCATTTGTTGTTGACCTCAAGCTTCTTACTCCAGGTAATCACAGATACTTGATTAAACATCCATGGACAGATTTCATTAAAATCTGCGGCTGACCTTTCTCTCTTTCCAAGATGAAGCTAAGAGGCTACTTAAACCTGTTAAGCAGGTGACAACAGCTCTCAAAATCGGGAATTATTCGAAGTGCTTTTTGAGATGATTGCAAGTGTTATGAGTGCAGTCATGGAACATAGATGTGTAATTCTCATGGAGTTATTTGAATATGTGGATTGATTATAAAAAATATGCGCTAGTTGTTTTTAAATATTGTCACTTTCCATTCAGGTATGTCCTCAGAATTTGGAGTGCGGGGATACCCTACGATCAAATTGTAAGTATGTGTATTTATGAAGACACACTGACCATTGTAGTTTGCTAATAGTAGTTTTTCCCCACAGAGAAACACTACTCCAGTAATTTTAGCATGGTCATGTTTCTCTACTGAGATTGGTTGTCCATTGTGACTTCACTTGTCAGCCTAATGCCTGATGGAAATTCCCCCCAACATATATTGTGAGGACTAGTGTGTTAAGATAACTTGTTAATAATCTATGAAGGTAATGCAAAGAATACATATGTGTGAACATACTGCCACCATTGCACAGTGGAGAAGAATGGAAAATAATGTTTACTTTAAAATCTGAAAAGTAATAACCAATAAAAGCGAATCCTTAGTTAGGAAGAATCTGCGTATTGCACAAAGGTGCCTATACATTTGACCGCCTCTGTATTGGAGCTAGACTAATCAAAAGAGAAATTTGTTACGTAAATCGGCTTCTTCGGACAATCTCATATAAATGTTCTTGAAACCAAATTTGTTTTATTATTGTGAGACTTCTGTAGATTGCTGTTAGGTTTTGTTTGAGCGAACATAATAATTGTTGGATACATTCAGCCAGAGCCATCATTGCATTTCAACCAAGTGGGTGATAAATTACTCTCTGGGGCACTACATTATAGGAAGCATCCCCGGGAGATGTATTCAGAGGTAGTCAGAGCCGGAGTTCATTAGAACAGATCCAAATAGCCTTGTGTACTGGCGTAACCCTAGCAAACCCTCCTGAGTGTATTGGTCTTAGGGGTCTGATCCTGCTGGTGTTGTTTCTGATGCAAATTTTTTTCCCCATGATGATCCATGTTTTCCCCAGTAAAAAGTTCTAATATGGGATGCTTATCGTTGTTACACACAGGTCTCGTGCAAGTGTACTGTTGTGAAATGTAAATGTTTTATTTTGTGCATATCCCACTGTCTCCCTGGGTGCGACATTGGGGAGTGGTGTCAAGATTACGCTTATCCCTGGCTGTGACATTGGGGAGAGGGGTCCCAGCCAGGGATAAGCGTAATCTCTGGAGCAGTTACGTTAAAGTGCCTTGCTCAAGGGAAGACCACCTTTTTGTCTCAGGGATTTAAACCGGCAACTTTTCGGTTACAAGTCCCGTGCTCTGTTAGGCTACCTACCTTCCTTTGCTATCTGGAGGAGTGTAATCACCTTCAGTATTGGCATTGCCATGTTACAAAGCAGTCTTTTCTCTAGTTAGCTGATTCTACCTGTCGTGGGTTGACTGCATGAACCGAGTCTTACACTAGATACCCAGTGTGGTACTAAAGGGTGAAGTGATACTTTATTCTGCTATTCTTTTGAGCCAACACACTGTTTTTGCAGTCATTTGTCCTTAAAAAATATGTGAAGAACTGTCACAACCCCTCTGTGTTTGTCTCTGGTTTTGTCTCCTCCCTCATTCCCTCTCCCCCTTTATCAGGCTGAAGGGGGATCTTGCCTATAATTACAAGGGTCCAAGGACAAAGGATGACATTATAGAATTCGCCAACAGAGTGGCAGGGTAAGTCACATCACGGCACTCCAATCGCTTACTGAACCGGTCTCTGATTCAACATCTCTTATGGGTGATACAATTGAGAACATAATCACTTTCCGATTGGGATGTTAAACGGGTGACCTGGCTCTCTGCAGTCACTAAAAACCCCACAGCACTTACCATTAGTGCAGGGGTTTCCAATCTGGCCCTCATAACATCATGGCCACCTAATCCCCCCTAGCTTCCAATTGGCTTAGTCATCCTCACCTCCCACCGTAATAAATGCAGGCAATCAATATTGTGTGAAGTCACTCTGGTTATGAGCATGAACTGACAGACTAAAATGTAAATATATCTTTAAAAGTGCTAAGACCGGACAAACAGCTGCTTTACATCCACTGCATGTTGGCATATGACTCATTTTTGGTAAACAGGACATTATGTTGTTTGGGCTTTATGTGGGACTTTACATGCCTTCGCTCCCCCCGGAGAATGCAGTGAATTTCCAGCCTAAACCTTCAAAGGCTCTTCAAAGGCCAGTTCCTCCTATAGCCTGAGGAGATTCCTCTCTCTCAGGGGGAAACAATGCCAGTCATGACCAGTCTGTCTAAACGATTGGTCAATGACTACCTCGCGTTTTACCCCGACTGCATGCTTCCACAGTGTGCACTAGATGGCGCCAAAACCATACGCTGAAATCTTTAACTAGTGAAAACCAGGGTCTGGTCCCGCATGGCACTTTGTAGATGTCTTTGCAATGTAAAACTGTAATGCACTTTCTAAATAGAGGATTTCAGGTTAACGCCTCCCTGGGTCTGAGTTTCAAAAATGTTTACCATTGCAGGCAGTTGAACGGATAGCAAATACATTATCTCAACTTGAATGTTTCTGGGCATGTTTTCTGTCATGTAGGCCGGCGGTCCGAGCACTTCCCAGCAAACAGATGTTTGACCATATGATGAAGAGACATGACGTGCTTTTTGTATACGTTGGTGGGGAGTCTCCACTCAAGGTATGGGCTCTAGAGGTTTCTCTGGTTGAGTATAACCTCCAGGAAGCGGAATTACATGGGTAACAATGCATAACATGTACCAATATGTGTCAGACATGGACCAAAGTTACCAATGTAATGTAAAGATTTTGGTGAAAAATTTACTGATTTTTATTAGAATTGTTTTTTTTTATAAACAACCTCCAAGTCAGACACAATTTTTTTGGAAAATGTGAACATGTCATGTTGGCATATAGATGTAGCCCACTAGCTTTAAGTTGTTTATTTGCCACTCTAAGATGTTAGAAGAGATCAGTACATCATTGCTTGAAGCCAGTACACATTACACACGTACATATACTAGAAAAAGATCCATACTGTGTTGATTGGTTACCTACTATCACGATTAAACTGTGTTCTCACTGATTCCCTCCAATTGCATTCCCCCGATTAGTTTATAATCTCTGAAAGTGTGAAATGTTGTTATCTTATCGTCCAATCACTGCCACTGAAAGCTGTCACAGCACTTAGTTAGTATTTATTGATTGGATCATAAAGCGTCTGCTCACACGGCTGCTGCCAGACAGTCTCGGAGTGAAGTGAGGCCCATTTATACAACGTGCTAAAGACAACCTTGACAAATGTCCCACATAAAGTTAACACAGGTGGCAATTTGCTGAGAAAAAGAAGCTGTAACTTCTTGTCGATTTCTTTTTCTCATTTGCAGGAGAAGTATATCGATGTGGCGGCTGAGCTGATTGTCTACACATACTTCTTCTCGGCGTCTGAAGACGTCTTGCCAGAGGTGAGACCTTGGAAAAAGTCCCAACGCTCTGTGCTTCCCTACAGTTACTCTGAGGAAAAAAAAACTAACATGTAAAACTTTGGTCCCGTGTTTCACGATCTGAAATGAAGCATCCCAGGAATTGCTTGTAAGCACAAACCCTAACTGTATTAGGACATATGAAATCTATAGATTAGGAGAATTGTTTTCGATTTAGTTGTTCTCTGTGCTGTGTGCTATGGTAAATCCCTTCGGGACACTGAAACCTGCTAGCATGATGTCTGTGTGGGTCTGTTTGGCACGAGGTCTGCGGATTTCCGTGGCCAGCTGCCAATAGGACTGCTTTCCCTCATGGCTCAGGTGCCCATAAATAAAGGAAGGGCTGATTTATGGAAGTCTCATTGAATTATGTATTTTGTGTTTTCGCCACGCAGTCTGTGACTTTGCCAGAGCTTCCATCAGTTGTGGTCTTCAAGGACGGGTCCTACTTCACCTACAATGGTGAGTATTTTGTTGCAGAAGTTGGGAGGGGTGGGGGGGTGGGGGTGGGGTTATGCTTTGGGGATACATGTTTTTTGCACTTTCAAAAACTGATTTTTATCATCCTCTGGCTAAAATGTTCTCCTGGACCTAATCGCCCTTTGTATGGTATTGGCCACTGGTGACAAGCTTTTCTCTTGAAACAAGGTCAGTCTAATTTGGGCAAGGCAAGGGTGCCATTTTGTCTTTTGTTTCCCTCTCCCCCGTCTCCCAGCCTTGCTCTGTTCCTCGGGTCCTAAACCAAAGCGCCTGTTCTTTCATCCGACCTCACCGCACAGTCTTCTGAAGTAGTCCCTTAGTCGGTCGTAAAGCTCCCCGTTCAGCCCACTGTTGTCTCTGTTGTGAGGCAGCGGTGGCGGTTGTCTCTAGGCGGACACATCAGACAAGACAAAAGGATTGGAGGGAGGGATGGATGATGGATATAAGCGAGTGGGCGTGGGATGCTGGGAAACTTTAGTGCAATCCAAATAAACCAAGGTGGGCTTCAGTCTGGGCCTGACTCACTTGCTGACTGACTCACTGGCTTACTTCGGCTGTCCAAGTTAGAGTGGCTCAGTAAAGTCTGTGCGTGTGAATGATGTGCTGTAGCTAAAGTTGGAATTTGCCATTATAATTCCACTGCCACCAATATGATTATATATAATTCCGCCAAAACCGCATTCAGCGACTGAGTACCAGCTCGCCGCGCTCTTGCATCGCTTTCTGTATGTCACCGGTACTAAGTGCTTCGACAGGGAGGCGAAAACGAAAGAGCAGCGCGTCCATGCACAGTCCAACCACAAAGGGGCCCCAGTAGTGGTGGTTGGGGAGTCCGGGTGCCCTGTGAAGGGCCCGCAGAACGAAATCCAGCTCCTGGTTTGTGCCCGGCCCAGCCCGACCCTGCACATCAATCTGTTCAACCTGAGTGTTCCGGAAGGGGGGCCTTCGCCACCAGAAGTCCAGCAGATGCCATTCTCTGCAACAGACGGTCACCACGAACACGCCGCACTCCATCGAGTCTTCCAGGAGCCTGATAACGAGGATGTTCTGTATGGCTAGCATCGCCATGGTTACGGTTGGAGATAAGCTAGGGAAATCAGAGCTGGAGCAACAAGATATGACAGTTGATTGGCTTTTTCACTGCATGCAGCAAGGTTATCTTACTAGCCTGGAATACTTGAGTGGTTCTGGAATAGATAGCACATTTTCATTGCTCCAATGTATTTTATTTCTATTTATATATATATGTTACATTCTGCACTTCATTTAGTCTGTAGGAAATATAGGTGGTGGCATGGGGCAGTTCGACAACCATTATGTCTGAAGCTGGGACCATTTCTCTGAACAAATACCTGGCACACAAAAAAAAAATTCAGGCGACAGTTTCTTCCATAACAACTGAAGGACAAAAACAATATCTCTAATACAATTTGAATGGACAAATCATGTTAAAACAAAGTCAATTGTCAGAACAACATCACTCAGTGCTTCATAGTGAAAGGCCCTAATCCCTATCAAGACCTACACGGAAGCTTTACATCAAGCTTGATATACGTTTAACCCATGTTACCTGAGTCATCCTCAGCATGGTTCCTGGTTTGGGAGTCCAGCCGTCAGGGGTCCTGGCTCCTCTGGGCTGTGCAAGTACAGCAGTGCTGCAGAGAGGCCGCTGGAATGATGTTTGCTCACAGAGTGTGGAGAGTGAGTTTCCGCTCCGCTGTCAAACGGGATAAACGTTCCCATTCTGTCTGGCGCTCCACCACACACTTTTACAGCCGTGTTGGGCTGCGGACCAAATGCTTCTCTGACCGTGCCTTTGTGCTGTGCAGCTCGCTGCTCCTCCGCTCAATTTGCGCACTATATAGGAAATAGGGTGTCACTTTGGGACACGCTCAGGATATCTCCGCACCACAAGTCGCTAGGCATTTGCATTGGACAAAATGCATGAAGTAATAACATTTATCTGCTTCAAATCCAGTATTTGACTAATACATCACCATTTACTCAGGGTTTTATTAGTGTTATGAATAGCCATGGGCATTCTGGATCTGTGGACTCGGTCACATACTTTTAGTGGTTTGTGTTCGTTCCTGTTTGCACACTAAGCGCCGGAATTGGAGATGGGCTGCACAGCCAAAAACCCCCCAGAGTATTCTCACTCAGCAATTCCAAATACAGCAACCATCCACTTTGTGTAAAACGCCATTTGACATAGTGCCGTCAAGCTCTGATCGTCTTGCTGCGTTACAAACCGCACAGCAGTCCATTTTGGAGCATGAATGCCCTTAGTGAATGCAAGTACAGGGTTTCATCCATTTTTAACCACTTAACTGCTCCAAATGAGAAGTTTGAGAAAGTTCTACTGGACTTTTGACATCATGACAGCCTGTGTAACGTGTATGTTGTGACAGAAACACATTTTGACTCTTAGACAGAATTTCTGCATAAGAAAACCAGAGTGCATTGAAAGTTAATGGGTTATAGTTGATAGACCTCAACATGTCTATAATGAAGGCTGAATTTGAAGTTTGGCTGTAATTGTTTGCTCATTGTGTAGTCTTATTTTTGAATGCTTCCTCCAAATAGCCTTTCAATTTCTTTTTGTTAAAGCTGAGCTATATATCTAGCATGCTGTTAATGAGTTCATATCAGTAATGTCTCGCTTGGCTGAACATTTTTGCAGCTTTATGGTTATATAGCCAGTTATGTGGTAAGGTTTATGATATCGGCCTACAGCCCAAGAGCCTTGTACCAAAGCAAAATGAGTCATGCAAATGTTTTGGTGATATTATCATTGCAAGGCAATGGCAAATAAGCCTCAATGTTTGTGTTGGATAGATGACATTAGAGGTTTACCCCTGCTCTTAAGGACTATAACACTTACATTTTTCATTTGGCAAGTAAGAATGGTTGTAAAGTAGATATCTGCCACTGAATGCATAAGCTCGTTCTCAGAAACCGCAGCCAAATGTGTGCAGAATTCTGGTAGTTTGAGGTGTCAAACTTGGCCTTTGTTAACCGGAAATCAGAAAGCTGTAGGCTTTTGTGTAATTGGTTGTGTAACATGGAATCTATTTCACTAAGTCTCAGAGTCCTTTTGGCCAACACCAGGCAGCATATCATACTGTATGCCTTTTACTCAGGAGTGTTTTTTATCTGGCCAGACTATCACAAAGGCCTAATTGATGGAGATCTGGAGACATGGTTGTCTTTTAGATTCTCCCATCTTTGTAGATAAATTCTGAAGTAATGTTAGAATGGCCATTGGGTTCTTGTTCACCTCTCTGACCAAGGCTGACCTTGCCATTAGTTTGGTTGGAGGGGGCAGGTAACCAGCTCCAGTTCTGGTTTCAAATTTCTTCCATTTCACAGTGATGTAGCTCAATGTGGTTCTTGTAATGCTTTAGATTTTTTTTTTTACTTTCCCCGGATATATGCCTCGACACAGTTCCTTAAACTTAATTGCTTGGTATTTGCTCCGAAATGCACTGTAGTGATGGGACCTTATAGACAAATCCTGTCACATTAATTGAATTTTCCACATGTGGTCTCCAGTCACGTTCTATAGACATCTCAAGGATGGTCAAAGGACACAGGATGCATCTGAGCTCAATTTGGAATACCATGGCAAATGGTGTAAATACATATGTGTAAAAGATATTTCAATTTAACACTCCAATTAATTGGCAAACTGTAATGGGATTAATCACACTTTTCAGTGAATCAGTTTTAAATTCAGACTAACACAACATAATATGGAGAGAATAAACAAATGTACATGTAAATGTATTCAATAATGTTATTTCCCTAGAACTGAATGGCCACTCCCATTATTGCCAACCTTAGCATGGATGTGGTTACTGTGCACGGTATCTGTCATATCAGTATCACAATGTAACATTACAGTACCTGGTCATGTCAGAAATCCCTATTATACACTGGTTTGGGGAAACCATCCTTGCGATCTCCTCTTGATTTGCTGTCATTTGCCCAGGTAGGCATGTCCTTATCACGAGCCTTCTCAGTCTGCTTTTGTCTCAAGGCCAATCCACCATTAACCCATACCAGGCATTATCCCATAGCTGCATCTCTTACAAACTATGGATGCCGGCTTGCTCCCTCTCCCTCTTCTCCTCTCCACCCACACGGCGGTCTGTTTTATCTACCTCCCGCCATCTCTCCCTTTACCCCTCCTGTTGTGCAGACTGCAGGCTGACAGGCTCGCACTGGTGTGTATGGAGATTACAGGCTTTGAGCCAAGCAGGAACGCGCGCTAGGTGCCAGCTAATTTGTTTCAAGGTGAACGGGGCCCAGTCTTCAGGCTGATGGACCCAGCATGTGGGCCTACCCTTTCTCTCTTTCTCTTGCACTCGGTGTCTCTCCGACTCCCACACTGCTTCGTTCGGGAGAGAGCAGAAAGTTTTGAGGCCGCTCCCTGCTGTCTATAAAGGCCAAACATCTGCAGAGAGAACTTCTTGGAGTGTCTGTCTGCCCACGTCTGACTCAGCACTTTAGCTCACAGAGCTACGACTACACATTCCCACTGTGTTATATGTAACTGCAAGGAGACTAGTCACTGTTACATGTCTATGAAGAACATACGTCATTGTTCCCAAAAAAGTCGGAGCGCTTGGTAAAATGTCAAGAAAATTATTTAAACACTATATTCAACATAAGTAGTACAAAGACAACATATAAATTGTTGAAACAGAAAAAAATGAATTCTTGAAAAATCTATGCCCTCTTTGAATTTTATGCAAACAACATGTTTCAGATAAGCTGGGAAAAGGCTGGAAATGTTGTGTAATGCTAAAAAACGAAAACCAATATTGGATGGCTGTAATCTTTGGCAGTGCATGAAAAACAGAGACAATTCTATAGCGTGCATCACTGCATGGGCTCAGGTAGAGTTTAAAACTGCAAATGCAAGTTTAAACCCTACCATGCAAAGAAGAAACCATATATAAACAAGATCAAGACAAGCTGCCATCTTCTCTGGGCCCAAGCTCATTTAAGATGGACTGATGTGAAGTGTAAAACTGTCCTGTGGCTTGACAAATATTTGTTTTAAATTTGTTTTAAGAGTCATGGACACCGAGTCCTCTGGACTGAAGAAGAGACGGACCATCTGGCTTCTTATCAGCTTTTAGTTCAAAAGCCAGCATCCATTATGGTATGGGGGTGCATTAGTGCTAGTGGCATGGGTGACTTGCACATTGGTGAAGGCACCATTAATGCTGAGCAATATGTAGAGGTTTTGGGGCAACATGTGCTGCCATCCAGACATCTTTTTCAGGGAGGCCTCGCTTATTTCAGCAAGACAATGCCCGACCTTATTCTGCACGTATTACAACAGCATGGGTCTGTAGTAAAGGAGTCCGGGTGCTAAACTGGCCTGCCTGCACTCATTGAAAACATTTGGTGCGTTATGGCTAAAAATAAATGACAAAGAATACCCTGAACGGTTGGGCAGTTGAAATCCTATATTTAGCAAAAATATGAATACATTTTACTTTCAAAACGACAGCAATTTGTCTCCTCAGTTTCGAAATGCTTCCTGCGTCTTGTTAAAAGGAGTGGTGATGCAACACAGTGATATACATGCCCCTGTCCCAACTTTTGAAATGTTTCACTGGCATCACAATCTAAATAGGCATGTATTTTTACAAAAATAATAAACATTTAGCAGTTTCAACATTGTGATATGTTGTCTCTATACTATTGTCTATTAAATATAGGGATACATGGTTTGCCCATCATTGCATTCTGTTTTTATTTGCATTTTACCTAGCGTCCCAACTTTTTTAGAAACATGTAGCACACAGCTTTTAAATATATGACAATAACAACTGCCATGACACGACATTGACGGTCCAGTGGTGGCTTGTGCTCACCGCTTGTGTCCCATGTAACAGTCCACTATCTTGTTCTGAGTGTTCTGTTCTGCGCATAACATTATGCCTATTCCTCTTAAACCAGCCGGCATCTCCCAAACAGTTCCTGTTAAAGTATTAGCATTTCATAATGGGGTCTTGCACTACATTTGACATCAATTATTTCATCCCCGCGCCCGCCTTCTCCTTCTCTGTCAGGGAGGACTATTTGGTCAAACTTTTCTGTTTGCACGCTGCTCACGTTTTCTTGTGGGAGACTTGACGCAAAGGAGGGACATTTTTTTCTCCTTGCACATCTGTTCCAGATGTTTGGGTTTAAAAATCTACACAGGTTGGTTGGCGCACAAAGTCTGAATAAAGTTGTAATCAAATTTGACAATTTGTCACTGCTGTTTTAATGTGTCTTAGGAGCTGTGCATGCAATGTGAAATGGAAAATGGCCCAGAGACTGACTGCTTTTTACTTTCATAGTGAGTCTCTCACCAGTGTGTTTATGTACAGGAACCCAGAATTTGGCTAATGAGGTCGGGTGAATGGGAGATCCTTCTGCCAGACACAATAGAAGCCACTATAGAAAGAATTCAGGAGGATTTAAGATCTGTCTGTGCCATCTAAAGAATCAGCCTCTTTTAAAATTCACAAAGAGCAGCTGCAGTCTCTTGTTCATTTCTAAAATGCTGGCTTCACCAAATTTGGAAAACCCTTTCTGTTACCATTTGGTTCATGATGTTTCCTTCATACCCTACTCACAGCGTGACAGCCTTGATTCAGCCCAGTCTCTCTCAATGTCTCTCTTTCCTCTCCCAAATATCCTTCCTTACCACTTCCCCCCACTTAAACCATAGAGAAACATCTGGCAGAACACTAATCCAGTAGAAGATCCTTACATGACCTCTGCTCGTTGTGTGTGTGTGGCACACTTGTGTTCCTCACGTAGCAAATATCAACAGCTATAATTTTTAGTTTGACCTTCTACTGCTCAACCACACATCCATACTCAATCGAAACATTCTCAGCGAAATGAAACTTATTACCAATGCTCGATATTTGGCCCTGAGCTGCCATGTTATTTTCTGTATCCACAGAGTACACAGATGGCAGCCTGTCCTCCTGGGTTAACAAAGAGCGATTTCGGAGCTATCTGCTGATCGACGGCTTCACCCTCTATGAGTTGGGAGAAACAGGTACAGTAGCCAATACTACCAGAACAAGAATGAAGCCTTAGATCAAACGAGTCATCACCAACTTGCCGTCTGATAAGCTATGTGGTTGTTTCAGCCTAATGCTTTTTTCCCGTATTAATTAAATGACAGGGCAGTAGTAGGGAGAGATGAAGACAGGTATATGGGGAGACCGAGAGAAAGGGGAAATGTCTGGTCCCATATCAGGCTGATACTTATATGAATCAAAGCCACTTCAACCTCTGCAATTACACAAGGAGAGTCAGGAGAGTAGATTTTTGGGATTGGTGATATGTCATTTTTTTTGCCGGTTCGCTTAAGCGGAGCAGGCCTCGAAGAGCGAATGTCTCTTATTAAGTGACTGACTGACTGACTACCCATTGTTCAATAGCATAGTGGTTAGAGAAGCAGGCCTTCAAACGATAGGTCCCTCATTCGTAACGCCTCACAGGCAAAGTGAAATACGCATTATGAATTATTCTGTAGCGACGAAACCTTCAGTATCTATTTTATTGTAAGCCTTGAATAAAACAGTTTACGCTTATATTGCGACTGTTTCTGGGGGATTTTCGAGGTACACGTCCATGCATGCATTTTGGGTCAGTATAAACTGGCAGGAAATAGGCCTGAGAAACTTAACACAATACAGATGTGCTGACTAACTCTGAATAACAGACCATAGATAGGACATGTTGCCTGTTACTGATGGGCCCCACACATCCTGTCCATACCTCCTGCTAGGAGTTGTACATGTGACTGTCACAGGCTCTATGGATAGGACCATTGACCATAGGTTGGAACATACCATACAAGGGGCTTTTGTAGGATAAACCTTTCTTATTGGAGGGTATTTGACTGTGTAATGGCTGTTAATGACCATTGCCCGCCTTCCATGTGTCCTGGTATGAAGATTGTGTTCATTCTGTATTCATTGGAGAGTAAACGGAAAGAACTATAGAACGTTAACATTATTGTCTCATGCTGAATAAAGAGGGCCCTCCCCTGACTTCTGGTTGCATTCATTTTGTTCATGGATCACAAATGGACCGAAACTGACAAGACAAACACATTTACTGGCTACAACATACAGTAGTTACGTTATAATAAGGCCTTAACTAAAACTGTATACGGTAATATGCTAACTGTTTCTGGCATGGAAAAGTTTATCTTCAGTCGCACTAGCAATTGCTCAATTGTTATGAATATTCCTAAGAAGTTAGTAGATACTAGTAAGCCTATTACTTGCTAATAAGCTGTTAAAATGGCCAGTGGCAAAATCCTTACAGTACATAGATGCTATTTGTGGTGGAGGTAAACTTAGTAAGAAATGTTAGTCAGTTTAACTGTATCAAAATAATTCACAAATGGCCAATATGCTGTTAAAATGGTCTGTGGCAATGAGAATTTGTTCAGGGTAGGCACAAGGCTGTACTGACACCTGTCAAATTTACAGCTCTGTGGTGTAGTGGTTAACGACACAGCCTTTCATGTGGGTGACTCGGGTCTGAATTGTGAGAGTGCAATACTATTGCAGTCCGGCTGAGCTAGGCTTGCCTAGTTTCTTGTTTTGTTACACTTTCCACAACGGCATTCAAGTCTGCTGGGAGTAATGCTGCTGGACCAGCAGGTGGCAGATTAGTTCTCTCTCCATTCCAGAATGTGGGCTTCCTTTGTGCGCCAATCCACAAACCAGTGCACAGAACAACAGTACATGTGCACTCCTCTGAAACTGTATCACAGTGTTTTCTATTGTTATTTTTTGTATGAGTCCATCTGGCTTGTTTTGTCCTGCTGCGGCATCGAAATAAACCCCCGGCAGTGGTTGACCACTTGTTATCTAGGAAAATCGAGAGAGAGCTAGCAAGAAGTCACAAAACATAGAATGACGACAGACTGGATAGAGACCTCAGTTGCTCCTTTCTTTTAGCTGCTTCTGTAGCAATTTGATGTATCTCCCAATGCCGTTTATCTCTAGGCCATTGTCCTGCCTCCTCCTCTTCCGTCTTGTGTGAATGTGATTTATCTCTCTCTCGCTCCCCCTCTACAGGCAAATTGGTGGTGATTGCAGTCATCAACGAGAAGGACCCAACAGAGGAGAGTGGCAGGTAACAAAAGAACATTGGGAAACCAGAAAAGACAATTTCCTGAAGAAAGCCCTGTATGCTCGCTAGAGTGTTTTAAGCATATATGATTTGGAATATAGTTGTAGCAGTGATTGCAGTAGTAATGATAGTGATTGGTATAATGTAGCTGAGAAATTGGCTTGACTGGAGAATTGATCAAACGATTGATTGACACGTTATATAATAGCCTGAACATGTCAGTGTTAATTTTGTCAACAGAAATGGATGACAATTCGTTTAACACTCATTCGTCAGTGGCAATAGACAAAACAATAACTGATTAATTAAATTCTGAGAAACTGTAAGTGAACAAAACATTTGTTAATTTTGCTTGACAAAAATGAGAGGAGACAAATTTGTTTCTGTTACTAAAGTCTTTACTGATGATAGTGGACATGAGGTTTTTGGAAAGAGATTTTCACTGCAGGCAGCTCTTTTGTTATTATCTAATTATATCCAATGCGCACAATTCCATGGCCTTAGGTGCATGACTTGACTACAGACAAGGTTTTGAAAAGTTGTGCTATTTTTCCTTTTTGGCAATTAGAAGTTGTTAAGCCTCCACCACTGGCCCGTGCTCGTGGTTTTATCAGGATCATTGGAAATGTATGTAGTCTACTGCTGTTCAGCAATCATCTCACTTCTGTCAAATTCTGTGTGTGCAAATTGAGCCTGGTATTGGGATGAGATTAGAGAGATTGACATTGTATTAATATAAATTTTTGTTTGCAAGAAGTCGGCAGTATATGTATATTATAGGTTAAAGCGACACCACTAACGTTACAAGACTGAATTGTAACTGAACAAGACGTTTACTGATTGAGACTGGAGTAGTATTAGCAAGTCCGTATGGAAACTGTGTGGGTTTAGGGTGAGAGGAAACAACTGAGTGTCTAAAGTGAGTATATGGAGACTTTAAGTCAATGCAAACTGATTACACGGATTCACAAGAACGTTTCAAATGGGGAAAATCTCAAGCACAATTTTATAGAAGAATACTTAAAACAATAGACATTCCCTGGAAATGTCTTTTGGTCATTTATGCTAGTAGTAGGTAACTGTCAGGAAGAGGTCTGACAGACCCCAGAAGACAACTTTCTGAGAGTCAACAGCTTGTTTAAAAGCTTAACACTGGTTAAAGGAACCAAGACACTGTTTCAACTGAAGAGAAGAGCTGCATATTTGACAGTTTGAGTGTCAGTTAGGAAACTATTCTGAAGATGGCAAAATATGATGAACAAGCTGGCCATGGCCCTTTAGCACTGTCAGAGGACTACCATAGACTGGAAGAACGACTTGTTGGCCAATTAATTAATGTAAATTGCAATTGCTAATATAAATAAATGTTAATCTTCAGTTCATCATGCTGGGTGTTTGTACACTGCTGAGTAGGCGAATGGTTCCTCAGTTTGTGACACCAACTGTCAAACATGGATAAGGAAATGTGATGGTCTGGGGCTCTTGCTGGATCCAGAGTCGGCAACATGCAACGAGTGGCACCCTGAACCAAAATGGCTGCCACATTGTTTTGCAGGGGCATGCAATACCCACTGGTGTACACCTAGTTGGTCAGGGGCTCATCCTACAACAAGGCAATTACTCAAAATGTACCTCCTGTGTCAGAACTACATTCAAAACAAACCACATGATGGTAGGCTTCAAATCATGGAATGGCCTGCACAGTCTCCAGACTTAAACCCCAAAATGCTGGTTTGGGATGAACTGCGCAGAAGGGTGAAAGCAAAGCAACCTACTAGTTCCACACATTTGTTGGAACGTCTGCAACAGTGTTGGAAATAACTTTGTGAACAAGATTTAATTTCCATTTTAAGAAAGAATGCCATGAGTGTGTTCGGCTGATATCTGCAAAAGGTGGCTATTTTCAGTCAAAATGAGTATTTACATTTTAAACAATTCCATAATTTCTTTAGCTCCAATTCTTTATTTCTTTTATGCCTTAATTTCAGAGTACTTTAAGACATGAAACTGAATTTCAATTAAACTGGAAATTCTAAAATCTTTGACCTGTAGTATACAGTTAGGTCCAGAAATATTTGGACACTGAAAATGTCATTCATTTAGTCTCTGTACGTAACCACAATGGATTTGAAATGAAACAACTGAAGTGCAGACTTTCAACTTTAATTGAAGGGATTGAACAAAAAATATCTAATGAAACATTTTGGAAATGCAACCATTTTCATACCCAGTGCTCTTATTTCTGGGGCTCAAATGTAATTGGACAATTTAACACAATCATGAATAAAATTATAATTTTTAATACTTTGTCGCAAATCCTTTGCAGGCAATGACTGCTTGAAGTCTATAACTCATGGACATCACCAAATGCTTGGTTTCCTTCATTTTGATGCTTTGCCAGGCCTTTAGTACAATTGTCTTCAGTTTTTTGTTCGTGGGTCTTTCTGCTTTAGGTTTTGTCCTCAGCCAGTGAAATGCATGCTCAATCGGACTGAGGTCAGGTGATTGACACCACCATTGCAGAATATTCCACTTTTTTGCCTTCAAAACACCTGGGTTTATTTCACAGTATTTTGGGTCATTGTCTGTCTGTAAAGCCGTCCAGTCAACTTTGCTGAATTTGCCTGTATCTGAGCAGACAATATATCCCTCTACACTTCAGAATTAATCTGGCTGCTTCTGTTTTCTATCACATCATCAATAAACACTACTGGCCCAGTGCCATTGGATGCCATGCATGCCCATGCCATCGCAGTGCATCCACCGTGTTTTATAGATCATCTTAGTTTCATCTGTCCAAAGAATGCTGTTCCAGAAGTGGGCTGACTTTTTTAGATGTATTTTGGCAATGGCCAATCTGACCTTTCTATTTTGAGGCTTATGAATGGTTTGCACCTTGTGGTGAGCCCTCTGTATTTGGTCATGTGAAGATCATCCACCACTGTTGTCTTCTGTGGACATCCAGGCCTTTTTGTGTTGCTCACTAGTGCAATCTTTTTTTCTCAGAATGTACCAAACTTGATTTGGCCGCCATCTCTCTGATGGACTTTTTTTGCAGCCTAAGGATAGCCTGTTTCCCTTGCATTGACAGTTCCTTTGAAAGCATGTTGTGGGTTTACAGCAGCAGCTTCCAAATGTAAATGCCACACAAACTCTAGACCTTTTACCTGCTTTATTGATGAAGAAATAACGGAGGAATGTCCCACACCTGTCCATTAAAGAGTTCTTGGGCCAATTGAAAAAAAAGGGGATGGTTACCTATTAAGGAGCTGTAATTATATGAATAACCTCAAATTAAAGCTGAGAGACTGCACTTTAAAGCCATATTCATTATTTAACTGTAACTTGAATATATTTTGGTAAACAGCTAAAATACACCATTGTTATTTTGCGATTGTTAGCACAGCTGAGAACTGTTGTGCTGATTAAAGAAGCAATTAAACTGACCTTTTTTAGACTAGTTGATTATTTTCAGAATCAGTGTTTGTGGTTTTGATTACTGTCTCAAAATGTCCAGAAACAATACACTTACATCTGATACTAATCAGTCTATTCTTGTTCTGAGAAAGGAAGGCTATTCCATGCGAGTTACGCATTCACTGTTGATGTTGAGACTGGTGTTTTGCGGATAATATTTTATGAAGCCGCCAGTTGAGGACATGTGAGGCATCTGTTACTCAAACTAGACGCTAATGTATTTTTCCTCTCGCACAGTTGTGTACTGGGGCCTCCCACTCCTCTTTTTATTCCCATTAAAGACAGTTTGTGCTGTTCTGTGGAGTCATACACAGCGTTGCACAAGATCTTCAGTTTCTTTGCAGTTTCTTTCATGGATTAGCCTTTGTTCTGCTGAACAAGAATAGACTGACGAGTTTCAGAACAGTTATTTGTTTCTGGACATTTTGAGCCTGTAATTGAACCCAGAATCACTGATCCTGAAGATACTGAACTAGTTTAGAGAAGTCTAATATTATTGCTTTTTTAATCAGCACAACAATTTTTCTGCTGTGCTAACATAATCACAAAAGATGATCAAATAGCTTTTTAAAATTGTATATTTGGATTAGTAAACACATTGTGCCATTGGAACACAAGACTGATGGTTGCTGATAATGGGCCTCCACACCTATGTAGATATTCCATTGAAATCAGCCATTTCCAGCTACAATAGTCATTTACAACATTAACAATGTCTACACTGTATTTCTGATCAATATGATGTTATTTTAATGGAATTTTTTAAATTTTCTTTCAAAAACAAGGACATTTCTAAGTGACCCAAACATTTGAACAATAGGGTATGTGTTAAGATTTGTAAAAATTGTGAAAATGGCCAACGTATCCAGAAGATTATGATAATTTGATTTAAAAAAACACACAAGGTGAATTTGCTTCCCCTATTTAAATGTCCTCCATGGTAATACAACAAGTATAGCCTACAGCAAAAAGCTGTCTGTCAAGCACATGTCTGTAGAGTGTTTCTGTATAATAAACGTTGCCTTTCTGCTGTTTGGGAAAATTCCAAATAAAACCAATTCCTGAACTGAAATGTAGACTGAAAAGAATATACACAACATCACAAGAGGAAATGCTGTAGACATTTTGAAGCCAGATTTATCATATACTTTGACAATAATGATGACCTTTAAATTGAAAATCTTGTACAACATCATGGGTAAGTTCTGGCCATTGTTTTTCAGGTCAAAATCTACATTTCTACTGGTATAGGGCTTTAACCAATTGTAATGTTAAGAATAGACGGAGCATTTTAAAAGGTCAGTCTGGAGAACTACTACATTTTCTGGTTTGAATGTTGCTAGACTTTTAGGCTGAAATATCTATATATCCATATTTAATATTTACCTGCCTTTTCAAGTGAAATGGCTGTAACTGGTCACACAGTGAAACTGAGAAAAACGGCTTTAAAGTTATTCATAGGTATGTCAATGGAAATGTGGTTTCATTCATTGTACTCTAAAATGCTGTGTTCATATTGAACTTGACATTTTGCATGACCTTCACCTCCTGATACTGCATTCTGGTTTGGTATACCATTTGTTTCCAGGACAATTATTTCATGCACACTTAAACAAATCAGCCATAACTTTATAACCACTGACATGTGAACTGAATAACACTGACGATCTCGTTATCATGGCACCTGTCCATGGCAAGTTCTATCCTCAAAGTTTATGTATTAGAATCATGAAAAATGGGCAAGTGCAAGGATCTTAATGTTCTGATCCAACAGACGAGCTACTGTAGCTCAAATTGCTGAAAATGTCAGTGCTGGTACTAATAGAAAGGTGTCAGAACACACAGAGCATTGCAAATTGTTGCATATGGGGGCTGCATAGCCGTAGACCAGTGAGTGTGACAATACTGACCCCAGTCCACTGCCGAAAGTGCCTACAATGGGCATGTGACCATCAGAACCGGACCACGGATCAATTAGTAGAAATAAAATGTATCAAGTTCATAAAAAATATTTTACCCAAATTTTGGCATCTCCTCCAGACTCTTGCCTCGCAGTGGCATTTGGGGTTGCCTTTGGTTGGTTTCTTTCTTTTTGCGAGAAGTAATCATTTATAAGTTATTCTAATTTAACCAAGGTCTGATCATTCATCTAGGAATATTGTGCATTCATCCATTGACATCAGGCATTCAGTGAGGGGTGATTAGCGCCTGGGTACCATTTGGGCACCAATGCTAAGTGGGGTGGGCTGATGGGGGATTTAGTAGGCAAGCAGAGTAAAAAAACAGGTCGTCTCTAAATAGTTTTCTGTTTGTCATTGTAGAGTTCTGAAAATGGATCAGTGTAATATAGGCCTAGTTAGGAAAAGTCAAGGAAGGACAAGGGTGTCACTTTCAAAATGGCCTTTGTTATTTTAATTACAACCTCAAACACCAATTGGTGAAGGCATTTGTCGTTTCTAGAGTTAATGAGTGGTAAATACTTTGGAAGTAGGAATTGTGAAAGATGATCACACTGTCCCAGGTGGGGGAGGGTAATGGCTTTGTAAACCCACGGAATGTTGGTGTACACATGGTCTAGTGGGTCGGAGCCTGCTGGTTTTCGGTTCTAGCTCATCATTAATTGTACCCACCTCTTGTCTTAAGTCTGAATAATTACCTTATTAGAGGGTTACAATGAAAAAATTGCTTTGTAAATCCCAGGTCTAGTGCATTTTCTTCTCTGGTTGGGCAGGTTGCATTTTGGTGGAATTTGGGATTTGAATGGTTTAACTCCCCTACAATCACAAAACACCATCTGGGTTGATGTTTGCTAATAGCAGCCTGTAGTTCTTTTATTGCTAGCTTAGCATTAGCATCTGGGGGTATGTAGACCGCCATGACAACAATAGATGTAAACTCCTGAGGCATGTAAAACAGGTGACATTTGCACCAAAACAGGTGACATTGATTTACAATCACTTACACTTCCTGGTCGGAGTGATATCCCTGACTTTAATTGACTTGGTATTATGCTGTTATGATTGTTCCCTTAATTTTTGAGCAGTGTATAACCATCTTGTTTTCTTTTACATAAGCATTTCTTTCTAGTTTGAATACTTTTTTCAAAGTCACTTTAGTCGACAATACATAGCCTTAAAGCTTATCAAACATTTGTGTGAGTGACATTCAGCAGCAGTTATAGTTAATAGCTTCTACTCATCCAGTATTTAACATTCACTGTTTCATTCTTAGCCACTGAAATGCTCATAGGTGGCTGGAGAAATAAACATTCTGCTCTTTTAGGAAATACTTAAAGCATATAAATGCAATTTAAAATATATTTACTTTAATAAATATTTCATAATATTGAAAGGGTTTGATTTGGTGTTCATAACGTCAGTGGTGTTGTATCCAAAAACCTGTTCCTGGAGTTCTACTGTCCTGTAGGTTTTTTCTCAAACGGTACTTTAGCACAAGTGATTCTAATATTTTGCTGGATGAAAGGCTAAATCAGATTAGTTACAAATGGTGTTGAAGGCAGCCCTTGTGTAAAAGATGCTTACCAAATTCCACATGTAAGTCTATTGCCCTTTTATTGCCATTGGAATAGAATGAAAGCTTATATTAATGATGCTAAAAGTATGCTTCTCATTTTAAGCTAGGGAGGTCTGCACACTTGAATGTTGGTTTCATGTTTATAGCTCCGCCTATTTAAGTATTATAACGCGCAGAATATTAAAAATGAATATGCGAGGATTTAGAGTAGGAAGCACATTAATGTACTCCTGGATAAATCACAGTACACATGATTACATGAAAACCACTGTAACTGCATATTTATAAATGTAATACATTGATTTCAGCTGATGGTAATTTCTTCTCTTTTTGATTTGTCTATTAGATTAAAGACTATGATTCAGACAGTAGCAAAGGACTACAGGGAACATTTTAACAGGTAAGTGTTTGGATGAAGACATTAAAGTTATTAGGGAGCTTTGTGGATACCCTCCGCATTTTCGAGGGCACGTCAGGTTTCATTCCATATCAGTGGGGAGGTAATTATGCAAAATGTCAGACTCGCCTAAAATAGTTGCTTCTTTGGAGCTGCACAGTTGGAGAAAGTTGTATTAAGTCATGAGACTTTGTTCTCCTGTAAGAAAACTGAATAAAGCGATTACAGGTGTGAGTAGAACTCTGCCTCTGAGAACAGTACATATAATGGTTCCACTTTTATTGAAAAACTATTAATCTCCTCAGACAGAATCCAGATGTCATTTCACCAGGTTGGCACCAAGAACATACTTTTGTCGAAGAACATTTGCTGCATTATAGACCCGGTTCCCATATAAAGACATGAATATTGTATTTGGCTCTATACACTATTTGCCCTTATTAGACATACTCTCCTTTATTACTTTCTGTCTTTACTAGTTGATTTACTGGCGCCAGCCCTCTGGCAAATGAAGAGGTATTATCTAAAATCTCTATGATCAAAGTATTTCTTCTCTCCAGGCAGCCCCATTAGAAGTGATTGAATTACACGGATCCCTATCATCAATTAGACTATCTGCCATTCTTATCTTGCCTTGTTTTTTGAAGTCGCGCTCTCCTGATTCACAGTCAGACTGCATCCCACTGTGCTTTGACACAACCTAAATGCTAGCTAGCTAGTTGTAATCATGTAAAACCCCCATTGTTAGTGCTCCCCGTGGTGGCTAGAGACTGAGGCAGAGCACGCTTAATACGGTTCCACTTCAGTAAAAACACATTCATATTTTTAGCAATACCAAAAAAGTTTTTAATTAATTTAATTCCATTCCTCCAAGTCTTGCTGAAAATGCTCTCCAGTTCATTCCTGAGGCAGCATCTTGAGGCAGACTGACACCTGGTTTTCACCAGAGGCTGTGTCTCCAGTGGTCAGTGCTATGCTCCAAAAATGTCTTGTTCATTGGTGTCGGGAAAGTGTTGAATAATGACTTTTGTTAATGATTCACAGTCATTTTTCTGTACGTTAGTCTTTTGTTCTGTGTTCATAATATCTGTTTGTTAACATTCTATTATTTTTGTCACCTTTGATGAACAAAGCCCTTTTCTCTAGCCCTGTGTTGCAGAGCATCTTGGGAGTACATTTAATTGTACAACACCTAGTGATATTCTCATTAGACTTTTTTCATTAAAGGCAGAACATTTTTTTTAAATGTGAAATATTTTTCATAACTCTTTCAACTAACTACTACTAGTTAGATTGTCCTATTCTTCAAGTGCCCCATTCACAATCACAAATATAACCAAAATGTATGTGTTTTCAAACCTGTATTGCTGTAGTATGGTCTCATCTCACTGAACGACATCAGCAAAAGCCTTGTAATAAGTGGACGGTATTGTCAGCGTCCATCGTCCCGGCTCCATGCTATCTGATTCAGATACATGTCATTTGGATGAGTGAGGCGGTGTGTGTGCGGGCGGTAATGAACGTCCAAAGCGTTCCACGCAGCTCTGAGAGGACACCACCCGACGAGACACGTCAGTCTCTCCGCTCGGTGTCCTGTGTTTGGGGGCTCAGTCTAGGCGGGGTGTCGGTGCTTGCGCACTTTTGTGTGGGCTTTGGTTTGGTAATCTGTAAGTGATTGGGGGTTAGAGCTGTGGGTCCGTTGCACAGCGGGGAGTTGAAGAGAGAGTGGGAGAAAAAAGAAGGCGGGAGAATGGTAATGAGGCCGCGTTATCAACGCATCGGAGAGGAGAGAGTTTTGAGGATTGCTGTTACCAGAATTACCTTTATTTGTTATAATTTATACTCAGGCCTGTGCTTTATGTAACTGTGCTGTTATACTGCATATAGGGACAGAATTCACAAAACCCAAGTACAGAGTTGACAAAATTGTGGTGAGCATGTAGAATACTTGGACAGAGTGGTGAGTATATCCTATACATTTGGCACGGTTTATGTCTGGGGTGTCGAACTCATTCCACAGCTGGAATAGTTTCTGATGGTTTTAGTTTTTTCAATTAAGACATAGACAACCAGCTGAGGTGAGCTCCTAACTTATAAGTGACCTTAATTAATCAATCAATTACAAGATACAAGAGCGAGTGCCCCACACCGGTGCCCTCCATGGAATTAGTTTGACACGTGTGGTTAATGTACACATTTACAGTTCCAGAATGCGTCAAAGTAACGTTTTAGTTGTAGTTTTGTTACGCAATTTTGGGGAACATTTATAGACATGCACCCCACAAAACACAGAAAATCTATTTGTCTACAGGCACACGCACAGACTGCATTCATCTGGTTCCCGGATCCTCTTGGGTAAGAGTAATGGCTCCCAATTAGTTAATCGAAGAATAGTCCCTCAACTAGCCATCACTTTTCAGTCTTAAGCCCAATACTGTGTTTGAGCCTCACCCTAACTAGAAACTGATAGGAGCTGATTCAGCTGGTTTAATAATACAGTTCACTGTCTTCATAATCACGTCATTGATATTGGCACCGGCAGTATTGTTTGGCGCCCTGGGGATGAGCTGGGTAGGTAGAGGCCATGATTCAATATGAATGTAATATACTGTATGCTCAGGCGGCAATAATCAGTCTCTTGGCGCAGGCGACCGCCGCCTCCTTTGCCGGGCTCTCTCGGCTTCCCAAGCTCCTGCTGGGGACTGCAGTCCCCCATTCCTTCCCCATCGTTTGCTTTCCTCCCACAATGCAACACGCTGGCTACACCACAGGACAATACAATGAGATACAAATTGGATTTCTTTTCCGTCTGCCTTATCGTTTCGATAAATCACCCGAGACTTTTCAGAGTAGATGAAGCCGCAGACGGGGGGGGGGGGGGGGGGGGGGGGGGGGGGGGGGGGGGGGGGGGGGGGGGGGCTGGAGTTGGGATAGCGGGAAACGGGAAGCTCTGTGAGTCCGG
>JACXGJ010000033.1:0-200940 GCA_016801105.1 Esox niger | reverse complement strand
ATGGTTGTACTATGTTGGTTTTACATGGTGGTCGATGAGCTGGTACATTGTCTCACCTTGTCACTTACCTCCCCAGGGACTTTCAGTTCGGCCACATGGACGGAAACGACTATATCAACAGTCTCATAATGGGGTGAGTTTCTTCCTTGTCTCCTTTCCCCTCCTCTTTTCTCCCCTACGTTCTTGTACATTTTTCTCCTCGTTTTTCTCTCCTTTCTCCTTTTCCACCTTTACCTGTTCTTTCTCTGCCTCCTCCCCACTGCCCTGGCAGCTACAGGAAACTGCTGTCGGACTCCATAAAGCGCTGCTTAAGGTCGGCCTCTGCCATTTAAAATGCACTCTCACAGATCTGTCAATTACCCGGGACTGACCGTCATTTTCTTTTAGTGGGCTTGTCAATTTGAACACCCCGCTAGCTCCCTGACAGGTTTGCGTGTACGAACAAGCGGATGGAGAGAGGAATATGCGAGCCAAGACGAGGCCGGTGGATTAAAGTCTTATTGGGGGCCGTGCTTTAATGGCTGTCGGAGGGAGTGCTCGTGCTAATGATGCCGGGAGGCTCAGCATGGGTCTGCGTGACAGATTCCCCTGTTGCGTGGCGTGGTTCACGTGCCGAGAGGGTCGGCGTTTCTTTTGGCTGCTGCTCTGACAACACCACACTGTTAATTAGCCCCGACCAAAACGACTAGCGGGGCCGGACGGAACACAGCTGGAGGTGGCAGGGCAAAGAGAGTGTGTGCGTGTGCGTGCGTGCGTGCGTGTGTTAGGACCTTCTTCTGACCATTTCCAGGTTAGGTTTAGAGTAAAACCTTGTAGTTATTTAGGCGTTACAGGATAGGCTAGGCATTAGAAGGCATAGCTATGGTAATTGAAGGCATAACAATTTAGGTAGTTGAGGTTGAGTTTTGTCCAAGGGGCTAGGATTTGGTTAAAGGGACATGGCATTTCAGTTGTCTGTTGCCCACAAGGATAGAAATACGAACATTTGTGTGTTTGTAGTACATTCTGTATTTTCTTTAGTTGCATTTGTTCATTTGCATACAGGTTTAATCTGATAATGTCGATATGACAACGATCAGAGCTTGTGTGCGTTCGTGTGTTTGTGTTTATGTCAATTGCAGTTTTAGTGTTGGTGTGAGAGATTAGAGTACAAATGGTCTTTTAATCAGACCCAGGGTTAGCGCTCTCAGCAAACATGAAACATCCGTCCAACACATTGTGATAAGGATTAGAATATAAATACATATCTCACTGTGTGTATAGGTGGTTAGCGATTACACTCTTGTGTATGATGCTGACACTTTGTTATGAGGATTATGGTATGAATACATATTATGTGTGTGTGTGTGTTGTGTGTGTGTGTGTGTGTGTGTGTGTCTTGGACTTTCTTGGAATAAGTCAGCCCAGGATTAATTGGTCTCCTTTGAGGAATAAAATCCGGGCCTGTCAGTGGTCACTAATCCCACTCTGTTAGGAAGGCCAGGGAAATAAATCTGATGGCGTTTTATCCCCCCCTCGTTTTTCACACGGATTATGGGGCTTTTTCTGGGCTTTCTCCCTGGCAGCACTCGGTCATATCTGGCAGAGTCCAAGAGTAAGCACTCAAATCCGCACACAAACATGAGCGCACGCAGGCAGGCAGCCCCGTGCACATGCGCGCACTCCGACAGAATCTAACAAACATCAACAGTCTACAAACACCCACACACTTTTTGACATGATCTCACAAACCCAACGGCACACACACACACCTACACATTCTGACAGAATCTCACAAAAACTGTCTCACGCGCACAAACAGTCTTACCATATGTGATGGAGTCTGAGTATTACTGTAGGAGTACGGCTTGTTTGGAGGATGCTACCCCCCTGCTTTAACAAAGGATTAGCAATGTAGCAATGCCGCAGCAACATTTAACTCATTTTACAGACTCTCATCCATAGCAATTTGCATGAGCACTTAGGGCAGTGTTTCTCAACCCTGCTCTTCGGCCCCCCACTGCCCTGCTTGTTTTAGATCTCTCCCTGCTCTGTCACACCTGATTCACATGATCAGCTCGTTATCACGTCCTTCATGATCTACATCAGCTACGTTAGGCCAGGGACCGATGTAAAACATGCAGGGCCGGGGGGGTGTTCAGGAGCAGGGTCGAGAAACACTGACTTAGGGTCAGCTGTCTGGCTAAGGTGCGGAACGTCACCGTTTTTTAAGTTGGCAGCTGAGGAATTCAGTCTAGCAACCTTACGGCTACTTCAGATGCACCGGCCGCTAGTATACCTTCAGCCCCGATGACGAAGCCGTGCTGCATGGTACACTATGATAACTCCTTCATCATGTTGGAATGTCAGAGCCGGGCAGGCTAAACAACACACAGAGAGAGACGCGCTGTGTGGGCTTATGGGCTGGCAGCATGAGAGCAGTGGCGCTCGTGAAATGCCCGCTTGCGTGTCTGCTGTATGCTCCACGAAAGGTGAATGGGCTGAATCCGTGTTGATTCAGAATGGCTGCCATCTGTTGGCGTCTCACTGGACGTCAGACGGCGCCCTCGTAGGGGGCCTGTGGATATGTGGTGAGTTTGTTTGTGCGATGGTCGCGTGCGGCTCCAGATCTCAGCTGGTCTGGGTGTAGTCGGATGGCGGCGTAGCAGAGAGCGTCCTACAAAGCGGGGCTTGATCACAGCTGAGGTCTGCGCCGCTGAGATGCGGAGAGCCGCAGGAATCATCAGATGCACGACACACTTTATCTCAGCTAAACTGCGCGCGCGCGCGCGTGTGTGTCTAAGTGTCATCTCATCAGTGTGGCATCCCAGTGCTGGACTCCCCCGATTCATTTGTCAGCTTTAATTTGTAAAGGTGTCTTCAGCTGTGACCAGCGCGGTCCCACGGTGCCCCCGGAGTCCCACGCGGTTTGCATGAAGATCGAGATGACACTCGGCGAACGCCGCATGGTATTGTCTTCCATCCATGCCTAATCCCCTCACTTTGAAAGAGCGCCCTCAGGGGAAAGATCGGGCTGGGGCGAGAAGAAAGGATTTTGAGTGTTTCATCCGGAGCTTCTTTGTTGGTGTTGTTTTCTAAACTGTAATATTGTAATGTAATATTTTATTGCCAATATGATATCGAATTCATAAAAAAAAAAAAATTGTGCTTTTGAATTGACTGCTGATTGGCTGTGGTATATTTAAGGAAATAAGCCATTTGGGTGTGTGGTATATGGCCAGTATACCACGTTCGAAGTCATGTTCTTAGGCACGGTGCATTGCGCTATGCCTGGACATGGCACTTAGCTGTGGTATGTCAGCGATATAGCACAGAACCCCGAGATTCCAATTACTAATGCACTTAGAGAAGTAGAAGGTGTTGTGATAGCATCCCCGTGGTATATTGTGTGGTATGTTATTCTGTGACGTATTGCTCCACTGTATTAGCTTATATGATAAGTGTGGTCCTGGGTTTTGCCTGGTAGGAACACTTCCTAGCCCTCTATGCTGAGAATGAACTTTGATATTCTACTGTCACTAAGAAGGGGATGACATTAACATTTTAATGCTTAAGCAGACCCACTTATCCAGAGCAACTCACAGGAGCATTTCCCTCTGTTCAATGGCAAAACTGTCCATTTTCAGCTGTATGATTTGAAACGTCGACATTTCACGTTCCTGGCCCAGTGCACTAAACACCTCCTCTTCATATCTGGAAATCAAAATTGTGTGTTCTATGCCGGAGTGTGGTGTTGCAGATCACACACACACCCCCTGGCGCCTGTTTGTGCCATTCCCCTCTGTCTGCCTCTGCACCTCTCCCTAGTCCTTCCTTCAGCCTCCTCTATATTCTCCCTAGCCTTTCCTTCTTCCATCTCCTTCTATATTCCTCTCTCTAGTCTTTCCTTCATCTGTCTACCTATAAATTCCTGTCTCCCTGGGATATACTTTCTTTCTGTCTCACTCAGAAATACCTCTCTCAATATATACCTGTAATAATAATAATAATAATAATAATAATAATAATAATAATAATAATAATAATAATGGTGATGATGATAATCATATGTGGAATGCTAATATCATGGTCATTATTATTTTGGCATTGTCCCAACAATGCACCTGGTTTAAATGCGTGTACCATTTCTCACCATAATTGGATGCAATCCTCCAGATCCCATACCTAAATGTCTTTTCCGACATGCACCAATTTTTCCACTGCAGAAAAGGTAGCAATTTAAGGATTGGAGTCATCCTTTATTGACCTTGACATTATGCTCGGTAGTTGATCTTTCCCATTGGCTATCGGTGATATCCTTGTGACCTTTTTGTTTTGTGATAAGCCAGGTCGTCTTCGAAAATGAGAATGCTCAATCGCCTTACCTGTTTAAATAATGGCAAAAAATATTTCTCGTTTCTCTTCCCTTCCAGGGAAGTATCAGTGCCCTCCATCATCATCCTCAACACGTCTAACGAGCAGTACTTCCTGCCCAGTGAGCCCATGGAGACCCTGGAGCAGCTGGTCCACTTCATCAACAGTGTTCTGGATGGCTCCGCTCAGGTCCACACACTCCATTCTCTGCGATGGCTCCCTGCCAAGTTTGCAATTTGAACCGAAACACAAGGCTCTAACAGTTTGTGGAACTGTTCAGTATTGGCTTTAGCAATTCCTTCATTGACATTTACATTTTTGCTGCATCGTTTATCATCCGAATAGCCTATCCGTCTTAGCTCCGGAACTTGAATATTGATTTCCAGGGTCAGTATGTGGCACACAGTGTATGTAAGGGTCAGTGTTTAGTAATAAACTTCCGTGTTTGGTATCTGGAAAATGTTATGCTAACCTCCCACAGTTGTGTATTATAAAGTCGCCCAAGCTAAATTGAAATATAATCCAAAATGTTCTGAAGGTATATTTTTTGCCTGGCAAAATAAACCCTAACCTCTTAAAAGTAAACAGTAGTGGTGGAGTGAGCCCTGTTCCGTTCTTCGGGCCACCATGCCCGGCACGGCCACACGCCTATAATGAGGAAGAGTTGGCAGGCTGACGACTCGCTTCCTCTCTTCCTCCCTCTCTCCCTTCCTCTGTCACTCTTTACGTACGTGTCTCTCCTCTCTCACACATACATGCAGACTCCGGTATTCCTCTCTAGTCTTACACCACACCCTCTCTTTCTGTGTTTCCCCCTTCAGGCCCAGGGAGGAGACGGCATGTTCCAGAGGGTGAAGCGAGTGGCTTTCGACGCCAAGTCCACTGTTATGGTGAGTGGCCGTGCGGTCAGTGGCAGAGAGTGGGGGGGCTGAGAATAATAGTGGCCAACCTGTCAATGCATGACATAGTCTCTGCAAACATTGTCAGAATTTCTCCACCCAAACATATCGGAAAAGAAAAATACTTTTGAATGCCGTTTTCATACATGAAAGTGTATGTAGCTCTGGAAAAAATTAAACCTTCTTCTATACTTTCCAAAAAAGTTGAAAAGGAACATTTTGAGTGAGAAACAGAAGCGTTCAATTTGTAGTGGTCTCTTAATTTTAACCTTTATGTTCCTCACTCAAAACCTTCCTTTTTGACTTTTTGGAAAGGAAAGAAAAGGTGCACTTGTCTCTTCCTTTTTTCCAGAGCTGTATTTTCTGAATAACAAGTGGATTATGTACTGAGTGATTTTTTTCCCCCTCTAATACGCAATCGTGCGTAGTTATAGTATGTCTGTTATGCTCAATGCTATTCCAGTGATAACCACTGGGATTGTATGGAGAGGAAGCAGAGAGAGCAAGGGAGATAATATTAACCATTAATTGAACAAAGGGTTCAATGATCTCTGCTGAGAGACGGGATGAAAGTGAGACAGAGAAGATGAAAGAAGAAGGGGGATAGAGAGAGATGAGGTAGGTAGATGATGCTTTCTTGGAGCTGGGAGGGCTGTTAGAGAACTGTGTAGCTAGTTTAGTTATGAGGAGCACTCAGACAGGACACTACCACTTTTACACTCCATCCCCAGTTGGTAGCACCAATCAGGCCAGGTGATGTGTCCTGCCAGGAAATCTTGTTAAGTGGTGTTGGTTGTGTCCGTGTGTGAGCAGTTGGTGTTACAGCTTTACTGAGCCGCCAGGCTGCTGGACTTTCAGGTCCACTAGGGCCTTTGATTTTTGTTTCACCTTTTGAAAAACCATAAATCCTTGAGTGGTCTGACCAAGGAGTCAAGCATGAACTTGCCCTGGACCAAGGAAAGTTGCTATTTCCTGGAGGGTACAGCACTATAATCTGACTTCTGACGTTAATACACTAAATCAGGTTACAGATGATTTAGCTTAACCTTCAGTAGGGAGTGCTGATATAGAGTAGGCCAGCTGTTTGATTCATAGTGGGGAGGAATTATGTTTCTTGTTCCGTGTAATCTGCATGTAAATAAGCCGTAGTAGCCGAATCAAATGCAGAATGTAGATGTGCCACAACCAACGGGAGGTCTTAAAATGTGTCCTGAAATGGTTACGAGGTCTGCTAATCAAAATAAAAGGAAAACGCTTTCATAATCTGAAAACCGAATGGACATCAGTTGAGCGAACGAAAAGTCAAAATGCTTCTTTATGAATGCCTTTTTATTTTGAGTTGTCTCCCTGCAAGTCTTAGGTCACAAACAATAGAAATGTTGAGGAATTAGGCATCACCTTGCCAATGGAGTATAAGCGTTCCATCACATTAAGGGAGCAGCCATGTGAGCCCTCAGAAAAAAAAGAAAATTGTGATTTAGGGGTTTCAGATATAATCCATAAAATGATCTTTTAACTAAGGCTTGTTGACATAATACTGAAATCATCCAAGTTGACGTATTGACATTTGCTTGACATTACCCAGGCCTCCTTATAAATCATTTTTTGTAGATACTTTTTGGGGCATTTTATGATATATTTGACAGGAAAGTGGAAACAGTTTATTTTTTCTGAAAGGGCAGGGGACTGGGTTCCACCCAACCCTGTGGAAGAACATGTACACCAGAGGCAGTGGTTCAGACCATTGGACCACCCTAGGCTACAGTATATACTCATCAAAGGATCTTCCATAGTTTCAAATTTATGACCCATTTTATACAGGCAAATTGGCAATGTAGTCATAGTAACCGCCTTTCTTTTACTTGTATTATTGCACACTTAACAACTGTACCAGCAGGGTGACCCTTTTGAATCTATCTTCAGGCTGTACTGAAAGAAATGACATCCAAACTATAAAAGCATTCGAGGTCCCACTCTGGAATGTTGATAAGCCTGTTCAGTCAAAAAATGCCTTGCTATTCCTCCTCTTTTAAGTTGCGACTGACAGACTGATTTTTGCCATAGGCTACACTTGGTTGCGTTGTATCAGAACAAATCTAAATAGGGGGTGCAAATATGTTGTTGCACGATGAATTGGTTATTTGTCAAGTTCCCCTTTTTAGTTTTGTTAGTTTATAAAAACCTATGTCATCATGAACATTTCATAAATGTATGAAGTTTATGATGTGATGGATTGCAGAACTTCGTCAAAAATAAATAGCTTTTGACCATTAACGTAACAGGTAAATACGTTTTTATGGGGCCCTGGGCATCGCATACTACCAAAGACTTCAGTACAGGCTATCTATACTCACTGGCCACTTCATTAGGTACACCTTTTCAACTGCTCGTAAATGCAAATATCTCATCAGCCTATCACGTGGCAGCAACTCAATGCATTTAGGCATGTAGACATGGTCAAGGCAATCTGCTGAAGTTTAACTCAAGCATCGGGAAGGGTACGGAATGTGATATTAGTCACTTTGAATGTGGCATAGGCGTGGTCCCAGGCGACTTGTTTGAGTATTTCAGAATATGGATTTTCCTAAACAACCATCTCTCTAAACCAGGGTTTACAGAGAATGGTCCAAAAAGAGAAAATATTCAGTGAGCGGCAGTTCTCTGGGTGAAAATGCCATAGGTCAGAGGAGAATGGGCAGACTGGTTTGAGCTGATAGACAGGCAGCAGTAATTCAACCACTCATTACAACCAAGGAATGCGGAAGAGCATTTCTGAACGTACATCACGTAGAACCTTGAAACAGATGGGCTACAGCAGCAGAAGAACATACCGGGTGCCACTTCTGTCAGGTAAACTGAGTCTACAATTTGCACCAGCCCATCAAAATTGGACAATAGAAAATAAGTCGCGTGGTCTGATGAGTCGGTTTCTGCTGTGACATTCAGATGGTAGGGTCAGAATTTAGCGTATACATGAAAGCATGGATCCTTCCTGCCCTGTATCAGCGCTTCAGGCAGCGGAGGTGTGATGGTGTGGGGAATAGTTTTGTTGGGACCTTTAGTGCCAATTGAGCATTGTTGAGCAATGCCATAGCCTACTTGAGTATTGTTGGACCATGTCCATCCCTTTATGACCACAGTGTACCCATCATCTAATGGCTACTTCCAGTAGGATAACGTGCCATGTCACAAAGCTCACATTATCTCAAACTGGTTTCTTGAACATGACAGTGAGTTCACTATACTCAAATAGCCTCCACTATCACCAGATCTCAATCCAATAGTGCACTTTTGGGATTTGGTGGAACGGGAGATTCATTGATTCACATCATCATTCACAAATCTGCTGCCAATATAATGTCAATATGGACCAAAATGTCTGAGGAATGTTTCCAGGACCTTGTTGAATCTGTGCCATTAAGAATGAAGTCAGGTCTGAAGGCAAAAGACGGTTCAATCTGGTACTAGCAAGGTGCACCTAATGAAGTGGCCCGTGAGTGTATATTACCAGAACATATATATACACCGATTAGCCATAACATTTTGACCACAGATAGGTGAAGTAAATAACACTTATAATCTTGTTATCATGGCACCTGTCAGTGGGTGGTATATATTAGGCAGCAAGTGAATATTCCATCCTCAAAGATGGTGTGTTAGAAGCAGGAAAAATGGGCAACCGTAAGTATCTGAGTGACTTGGACAAGACGACTGGGTCAGAGCATTGAGGGGTGTTCCTGGTCTGCAGTGGTCAGTACCTATGAAAAGTGGTTCAGGGAAAGAAAAGCGATGAACTGACAGGGTCATTGGTGGCCGAGGCTCATTGATGCATGTGGGCAGCGAAGGCTGGCTGACAAGCTACTAGCTCAAATTGCTGAAAATATTTGGGTAAAACATTTTCAGGAATAGTTTGAGGAACACAACAACAAGTTCAAGGTGTTCACTTGGCCTCCAAATTCCCCAAATCTCAATCCAAGTGAGCATCTGTGGGATGTGCTGGACAAACAGATCCGATCCATGGAGGCCCCACCACGCAGCTTCCAGGACTTATGAGATCTGCAGCTAACATATTGGTGTCAGATACCACAGCGACATCTTCAGAGTTCTAGTGGAGACCATGCCTGGATGGGTCAAGGCTGCTTTGCCGTTGAAAGGTGGACCTACACATGGCAGGTGGTCACAATGTTATGGCTGATCGGTGTATTACCAGAGTTTTGGTAGATTCCCAGCTGCCATTTTAATATTGAGAGTAAGAAGACTTTTCAATGTCTGTGTGCATGTCTAAATTAATACATTTCTGGAATCTGACAATTCTCAGTAGAATTAATAAATGGCACGTGTCAGACAAATGTCAAATCCAGCTGAGACACATCTCTCAACAGGTATAGTTGTTGTTTTTCATATTACTCTCCTCCACATGGGCACCAAAAGGTTTAAGGTACCTGCAGCTATGATTTCCTCAACATGCAACATTAAAACAGTTATTTATTGGTTATGCTTTTAGACAAATAAAGGAAAATATTCTAAATCACTGTGAAAATCCCCCAAATCATATTTTTTTCTATGTTTCATTAGGAATCAGTTGACTCAGTGACTCATGACAGTGTGTTCATTGGCCCAAGCACACCCATATCTACCTCATCTTGCATTACACACACATCGTGGCAATTACCATCCCTCATCTTCGCCTGGCGTTGTCGGCAGGTTTTCTCTTCCTCTCCCTTCCTGGCTGACAGCAGCCTTTGACCAAATGTCTTCCCTTTCGGCACATTGTCTCCCGGCTCTCCCTGCTCTATTAAGGGCCAATGATTCAATGCCACTCATCCTGTTTTTAGGGGGGAATATGTTGCATGTCAGACTGGAGTAATGCCCTGAGCTCATCAACGGTCGAGACTGAGGCAAGGGTCATGTTGGTTTAGAAGGTAGCGCAGAGAAAGGGAGCGTAGTAAACAGTCACACGCAAGTCATTTTTACGGCTACTGCGGTTGCACGAGGCTGGGTGTATTATTGGGTCGGGGGTAGATTTGCTCCATGGTACAAGGCATCTATAGGAAGTGCTTGTTAGGTATTGTGAAATATTTGCCATTGATTTTGTATGTTCAGGACAGAGGTGGTGGGTTCGCTAGTATAAAATATTTTAGATTAGAATTTGAGAGAACAGTGCAATAATAAGAAGAGGCTAATGAGACGGTTATGCGGAGAGAAAACTGAGAGACCGAATGGACAGTCAAACCACGTCTACACGGGGCCATGTGGTCTGCTACACCGAAATCCAGCACAACAACAAAACAGATTTGTTTATGTTTCTTGTTTAGAGGGGGCATATTGTTTAAGTATAATTATATTTTACTCCTTCCTCCGGTCTCACCCCACCTTCTGTTATCTGCTACAAGCGCCACCACCACCCACCAATCTCTCTCGTCTCTCCTTCCTTCTAAATCGCTTCCGCATCCCCTCTCTGTAATTGTCCTATGCCTCCCCTAATCCCTCTCCTCTCCCCGTCAGTCGGTGTTCCGCAGCTCCCCGGTCCTGGGCTGTTTCCTGTTCGGGCTGCCGCTGGGCGTGATCAGTCTGATGTGCTACGGCATCTGCACAGCCGAGTCGGATGACGGCCAGGAAGACATGGAACTTATGAAGAGGGAGGAGGATGAGGATGAGGATGAGGATGAACAAGACGAAGATGAACGTCTGCAAACCACAGGAGAGCTGGAGGGCCCAGAGGAGGACGGAGAGAATGAGGAAGAGGATGGTCAGGAGCAGAAGAACCCTGATGACAAGAAAGACGATTAACGGTGTGATGGGATAGGCCCAGTGGTACACAGCAACATGGAACTCAGAGACGTATCAGTGATGTGGTTTCTGTCTTTTTTTTTTGGTTTTCTCAAACACTCTTTCTTTGTCAGACAATTAAAAAAAACATTTTTTATGTGTAAGTATAAGTCCATTAGGTCAGACTTCAGACATTTAATCCTGTCCTAACTTAAATTAGTCTTTCGATATTGGTAATGAATGAGAAGCATTTGTCATTGATAACTGTTACACAAGGACAACATGAAAATGATACACACTTTTTCATAATAAATAGGGTTTAACTTATTATCGTTGCTTAACCAACCACTACACAAGGTCATATACTGTACTTAACATTTGTAATTAGATAACTGTTGAAAGGGGAGAATTACACTTGTAATGGTTAAACAGGTTAACCATTTCTCCTATGCCCAATCACGTTGGACCGAATTCCCACATTTAAAGAAATTGGTCCCTCACTGAATGTTGCAAATCACCTAAAGTAGACTTCAGAAGAAGTGCCCATTAAGGAAAATCCGCCATATAAGGAATAATGCTTATTGCCTGATGAGAGATGCTCTGCTCATGCGAATCGCCTTACGGTGTCGTTAATGCGTTTCGGGTGGACTCTCACATCCGTTACTCCAGACAATTATTCATAGAACATTCTCAGAAAATATACAAATGTTGGCTTGAAAGGGTGTCTGGCTTATTTGACATGCTGTAGTTATAAATGGTGGTGAATAAAAGTTGTTTTCTCTCAATTTTCAAAGCTAATGGTTAGTGTGTGATGGGCGACAGAGGCTGCAAGAGCTCCAAATGGATTTGTTTGTCTGAATTTGCACACCATCCCCTGTCCCCGACCCTGTTCCTCGTGAGCTACAAGCCTGTAGGTTTTGTTTGCAAGCTACAGGCAAACCTTTCTCCTAAATCAATAATTAGTTTTTTGTGATTTAGTTCATTTATTTGTCCAATGTGAGTTACTGCAATCTAAATTTGGGACAAACACTGCAACACAGTTCTAGGCTAAAGTTCAAATTGGTTTACACAGTCAGCCCAACAATTCTTGTTTACACAATCAGACCAACAATTCTGCACCCCCCACTCACACACACACACACACACACACACACACACACACTGATTTGTCTGTTTACCAATCAGATAAGCTCTGTAGAAGATATGTGGAAAAACTGATGTAATTGGTCAAAAGATTAATTGGTCTCACCAATTACTGAGATAGAAAAGAATTATGCTGCCTATGAGATTATAGTTCTCCAGAAAAGGGGTTTGAGAGGCCTGCCTTAAAATACAATATTTATGACCAGATCCTATGTAGGTAACATGATTTAATTTTGGATGCAGAGAATTTTTTATTTTTATGCTTAACCAGGCCAGTCAATGAACAGTCTTACTTACAATGCTGGTCTGGCATGACAATCATAGAGATGGAAAGAGGTCTCATCCATGTATTTGTGCCATTGTGTAATCGCTTTTAACATGGGCTGGGCTATTGAACCCAAATCCATATTAAGTTGGTACATTTTAGTCAAATGATTAGGTTGGTCATTTGTTATGAGGGCCGAGGAAGTTGACCACACTAACATGGCAGATGCCTTTTGTGGGGATGTCTATGTTCCTACTAGTTTTTTCCTTGTTAAGTATTAACCATCTCTGGATCTCTTGATTGCTCCTGATTGCTCCCAGGTCATTGCTGTAAAGGAGAATGTGTTGTCAGTCAACCTACTAAAATAAGGGTGCAAAAAATTGGATTGTAATATACTTGACATAAAACAGTAGTTGTCTGCTGGGGCTTCCTTTGGGTTTGGGAAGGTTCTCAATACATGACATTTTAAGAAAACATACTACTGGCTGCTCGCTACAACCCTGCCCTATCTTTCACAAACTACAAAACGAAACAGTTACTGAGATTTAGAGTCTATTGATATCTATGTTTACCACTTGTTGTCGTCACCATCAATCCTGGTGGTTCATGTCTCTTGGAGGAATATGGTAGCAACCAAATGCACTGAGATTACAATCAAATCCATGTTAGTTTACTCAATGCATGGTTTTTACAGTACTTCCAGTACATTCCATGTTGCAATAAAAAAGTCACAGGGCTTTTTAAGGGGTAGAATGATATTTATATTTTCAGACCTGCATATACATAACTAGACAAAATGTATGTTTTTGGAATACCATGGGGTTGATAAACAGTGCCACATCTCTAACTAATGTTAATGGGATGTTTGTGAAATTTTATGGTAAGGTAGGTGTTATGTAGGTTACGAAAAACATGATCCCCAATCCTCGTGTTACCCAGTCAATATGTATAGCAAAACTGTTTTCTGATTTCATTGTGCTTGTCAACCAAGTAAATCTTTAGTTGACTATATTAGACATCCGATCCCAAGCACACCTCTCGGTTTTCAGATGACAAACCTGATCTAGGATCTGTTATCCTAACTGTGAAACTGCACTATGGAAGCCAACAGGCCCAGGCCTTGACTTCTAGTCATTGTAGTTGCCTACCATTCTCTCTGTCAAACTCGACTCATTGGGTTTGAATTGAGATTGTCACACTTTATTACTGATTTAAAAAAATAAAGATTGTTTTTTTCTTCTTGACTTCTTGACATCTGCTGTCTATAAAATTTCTGTAAATTCTTTTAAGGTTTTTGCAAGTGGCTTTCATGTCGGTACACATTTTCTCTCCCTATATGTTTCTTCATCTAATCTGCCTATTATAAATGTTTATATATTTAGGTCTGGAAAACTTTGGTCATTGACACAATTGTGATAATTTTGGCTCTGTATGCCACCACAGTGGATTTGAAATTAAATCCGAGATGCAAGTGAAGTGCAGACTTTCAGCTTTAATTCAAGGGGTTGAACAAAAATCATATAACTTTTAGGAATTGCAACCAGTTCCATACACAGTCCCCTTATTTCAGGGGCTCAAATGTAATTGGACAAATTTACATAATCATAAATAAATGTTAATGTTTTATTCCCTGTCAATAATCCCTTGCAGGCAATGACTGCTTGAAGTCAAACATATGGGCATCACCAAACACTGGGTTTCCACCTTCGTGATGTTTTGCCAGGCTTTTACTGCAGCTGTTTTCAGATGTTGTTTGTATGTAAGTTTTGTATTCAGCTAGTGAAATGCATGCTTGGGTTGAGATCAGGTGATTGACCCGCCATTGCAGAATATTCCAATGCTTTGCCTTAAAAACTCTTGGGTTGCTTTCACAGTATGCTTTAGGTCATTGTCCATCTGTAAAGTGAACTTCACTGAATCTGAGCAGTCGCTTCTGTCTTCTGTCACATCATTTATTAACACTAGTGACCCAGTGCCATTGGAAGCCATGCATGTTAATGCCATGACACTGCCTCCACTGTGTTATACAGATGATGTGGTAAGCTTCAGATCATGAGCTTTCCCATGCATTCTTCATACTTTTTTCTACACATCATTCTACACAGGTTGATCTAAGTTTCAGCTGTCCAAAGAATGCTGTTCCAGAAATGGGCTAGATTTTTTAGATGTTTTTTGGCAAAGACTAATCCGGCCTTTCTATTCTTGAGGCTTAGAAATGGTTTGCACCTTATGGTAAACCCTCTGCATTTGCTCTCGTGAAGTCTTCTCTTGATGGTAGAATAGGATAATGATATGTGTACCTCCTGGAGAGAGATGTTCACTTGGCTGGATGTTGTGAAGGGGTTTTTCATTTCCAGGGAAAGGATCCTATGATCATCCACCACTCTAGACTTCCTGGCCTTTTTGTGTTGCAGAGCTCACCTTTTTCTTAAAATGTGCCAAACTGTTGATTTTGCCACTCCTTATGTTCCTGCCATCTCTCTGATGATTTTTTTTTGCAAACTAAAGATGGCCTGATTCACCTGCATTGAGATCTCCTTTGACCACATGTTGTGTGTTCACAGCAACTGCTTCCAAATGCACATGCCACACCTAGAATTAACTTTGGATCATTTACCTGCTTAATTGATGACGGGGGATTAGCTCTTTCCATGAAAAAGCTTTTGAGTCGGTTGTCCAGTTACTTTTGGTGCTTTGAAAAAGAGGGGGCTACTTCTTAAAGAGCTTTTATTCCTAAACCCTTCCTCCAATTTGGATGTAATGATCCTACAATTAAAGCCGGGAGACAGAATTTTTAGGGCATATTCATTATTTAACTGTAAGTTGAATATATTTTGGTGAACAGACAAAATAAAACTTATGTCAGTGTCCAATTATTTCCAGACCTAACTATATCTACTGACATATTTCTGAATCAATCATCTTTGGAAGATCTATGGTTAACATATGATGATTGCATTATTTTCAGTGTAAAACAAGGCCTCTGGATACATGAAATTCACCATAAATAAAGCAGCTCCTCTTAGACTAGTCATTGTAAATTAGCAAATACCGGATCTCTGACAAAAGGTAATTTACCATGATTTGTCAAAGATTTTCCAGTGATGTCCGAGAGATTGCATAGGTCAGCTAGACTCAAATTCCCGTGCATCTGTGCCAAATTTAATCAATATTGAGTCAAACTGATGAAGACATGCTCGTTTTATAGCCACTGCAACCTTTTGTTCAGATTTTTTCTCACATCTGTCTTAAGTGTTTTCAACATGTACCACATTTGCCAGATTGCGTAAGCGGAGACATTTATATGCAGAGCTAAAATTCACCATTATGGAACGTTGTTGGTGTCAGTGCGTCTCAAAACGAACGTGTTAAATAACACAATCAATTTAACATGTTGACAAACCCTATTGACCAATCAGCAGTTGAATAAAAACTTGTGATTTCATTATTTTCGTGTAGAATATTTTTTATCAACATAAAATGGGATTTTTACACTGGTGACAGTCCATCAGCTTGGATAATTAGCCAGATTTGACTTAGATACTGTATATTGTTCCACCTCCTACAAACACCAAAAAAATCTAGTATTAAAACGTAATCTGTTTTTATATAACTAAAAGTTGCGTTTAAGAAAATTAGCAAGACTGTTTGGAAAGAGAGAATGCGTAATTTAATTAAATTAGAAAAATATATTTTTGGAATTGTGTTCAAGTTTTTATTTGTAAATTAAAGGACTGTCAATTTCCCTTAGCACTTTTTTTGAATGAATCAACAGCAAGCTTTGTTCCCATCTGAATACATATCTTCCAATGTAGATATAGCAGGCTTTTTAATGTGTAATAAAATATAGCTACTTAGTTAATTCCAAAACAACTTTACAAATGTGTATAACAATTTCTATTAGATAGTGTCAGGGGTGGAGCTTCTATTTCCCTCCCATGGGTGTAAGTCTTAGCCGTATAGATGTTTATCCCTTCAAAGCTGTGCACCCATTAAAACTCTGCTTCTGGACAGTGTCTAATCTGGTGAGGGACAAACCTTTTTTCTGAGGATAAGCTGGCTAAAAGCATCAGTAGCTTGTTTGTTATACTAGGTCATTGTTTATATTTTTTATAATATGCTGTTAAGCAATTAATTTCGGTTATGCATTATCAAGGTGTTTCAGGATGAAGTCCATTCACATTTTGACTGCGTTGTCCCTGTTGACCCCCCACTGGGATATACATCATGACACTTCTAGAATGTGGTAAATGGCCGATATATGATATCGCAATATAAATTGCTTGTCTGTTCTTGTGTTGTAAAGTCATGGTTATTCCAAAAATCGTATATCTACTTGCTACTAGTTTTCTAGCCTCACCACATACATTTCTATATGCAGGCCTGCTGAACTAGGCTTGCCTTTTTTTTGTTTTTTTTAATCAAATTATGCATTAAAATGAGTATAGGCAAAACATTCATTTGGTCATTTATATAGTTCAGTGACATTATGGCTTCAGGAAGGGGATTGGCTCTGTGATAGTTTTTTCTTTTATTAACTAATCTTGATTTCTGTGAGTAACACTTCTGGCAGAGCTTTCTATGATGAAATGGCTCTATACATAATCTGCGACGCATTAAATTTGTGTTTGGTTTGGGTACAGTGAAGAAACCCATTTTGACATGCCTGGTGGATTGTTTGTTTAAATTGTGTCCAAACAACTGTACAGGTTATGAATTTTGAACAGCAAATGTTTCTCAAGAACACTAGACTAGATGTAGGGAAACTCTCCTCTACCAGATGTTTTTTGTTCTGTGTGGGCAGTTGGGGTCAAAGATGTTTTTTTCAGCCATTCATTATTAATTCTTTATACAGGGTCTGTGAGCTGTGTGTTTATTTAATGAAAATATAGTCATTAATTTCCTTCAACTTTTGGCCATTATATTTTCATTTGCTGGGTCTAAAGCCCACCCATTGCCCAGATTAACAAAACTTCATCCAGATATGAGATCATGTTTTTGACATCACCAACAGGGCAAAGGTTTCGTTCATACCTGAAAAGAATACAAGTGCGTTATTGTTTTTAAAACAGCTCTTACAAAATTATATATATTAGAGTTTGTATCATTTTATTTTTGACTTCATAGTGTGGATAAGCATCTATCTAATTTTTTACTGCACTAGGTCTTTATGTGCAATGCATTTTTTCCCATAGATGGGGCAGTTTGATTAAAAAAAATTTAGTCTGATAATAGGAGATGAAAATATATACATTTTCTATTGGGTTGTAATTAAAGGAATGCATTTCCCCAGAATAGAATATATTAGCAATACTTAATCAGAATCAGATGAATTACCCCAGAAAGGGAGATAATAGAATCAGTGTCATTGTGTGCTGCTCATGCAATAAGTAATTCATTGCTCAATTACCTCGCCCTATAGTGAGAATGAGTTTCATTGTGTCTAAAATGAAGAAGGCAAGCTTGCTGACTACTTCTGCAAAGGATTACTTTTTCACAAAACCAACAATCTAAATCACCGGACAAGGGTGATTACGTTCTGGCTGCAGCTACTGACTTATGCTTCATGTGTAAATGGCAAATGAATTATACATTCTGTTGCAATCACTTTTGTCTAATTGGCTAATCACAAAAGACCTAGTTAAATGGACTCCCCAGTGCCTTTGTATAATTCGAACAACTAGTTTTGTATGTTGTGCCCATGTGGCAAAAGTGATTCACATTATTGTATACTATGTCATCCACATTGTATAACCTGATATTAAACCAATGTGTAATATTATAATAGTCACTTTCCATGCTACAGTGAATTGAGTAATTCTTGCTCCCAAGAATTTGGATCTTTTATTGTCACTACTTACACAACACTTAACATGCATTTGTTTTTTATTTTAAACTGAAATGTGTTAATCAAAATCACCGCCCTGAGTCAATAATTTGTAGAACCACCTTTGTTAGCAATTACAGCTGCAAGTATTCTGGTGTGTTTATCGTTGTTGCACACCTGGTTCCTGAAATTTCTGCCCATTTTTCTTCTGACAAATCTGTTCAAGCTGGCACCATCACTTAATAATAGTATCTTGCCAAAGATACTCAACTTGATTGATGTCTGAACTTGGGCCAATCTAGGACACTCAGATGCTTCTTTTTAAAGTTCTGTGGTGTAGCTTAGGCTGTGCGTTTATGACCACTGTCCTGCAAAAGGTCTTAAGGTAGTTTGCAGTTTTTCCTGTATTTTCCTATATTTGGCTCCATCGATCTTGTCCTCACTCTTAACAAGTTTCCTAGTCCCTGCTTTTGGTGGTTGCATTTAACCATGCCCCTGGCAATGTTCAACATTTTTAATAGCCCAACCATGACTGCAGCTTTTCCTGAACGTTCCCCAAGACTTGTTTTGTAAGCTTCTTGATGTTCATGGGGTGGTTGTTTAGATATGCTATGTGCCACACTCTGTGTCATTCCAGAAGCAGGGGTATTTAATCTGCGATCATGTGACTTGAATTTCACACAGGTTGAATCTATTCTACAAATAATGTGAGTTCTGAATCCTACTGGCTGCACCACAGCTTATTTGTGTCACAGCAAGCTTTCAATTAAGATGTCTGTTTTGTATTTTTAGTTAATTAAAAGAAAAACATTAGATACACATTTTCTCCAATATTGACATTATGGAATACTTGTAGAGCTGTAACAGAAAATGCCGATTTAATCCAGTTTAGTTCCAGAATGTAACAATATGAAAGGTGCAAAAGGTCTGTCGGGTGAAGATTTACACAATTCACATTATTATATTGTTAATGTGTTGGTTGATATATCAAGCTTAACTATCATCACAGGAACAAGACAGGGATAAACAGGGTTGTCTAGTAAATGTTCACCATGGAAACCAACCCACACATGTAAACTGCAAGTATAGGGTATTGTAGACTATGTATAAAACAATTGTAATCCATCTTGGGCACTGTCAAAAGTTCTTTATATAGCTCAGTGATTCTGACAGATCTCATTTCATGTACTTTTCTTACCTCCATTAGGATTGATTGACGACCACCACCATCTGTTTTCCATTACATCCCCTCATTATCACCTGAACACTGTTGACAGCTTCATCCTATTTAAATAGTGGTCCCTGAATGCAGCACGTATGGATGGATGGCTGCCTGTCTGTCACTGGTCTTGTGTTCTCCATCACCCATTCAAAAGAGATTAACATCCCTAAGATTGTTCCTCATATTTAAGTAGATTTCCAGCTGCCATGTTCTGTCAGATTTGTCAAAAGTTCAATCTGTCTATATAGCGGCTTGTCAGTTTGTAGGTGGTAGCGCTGGTGGCTTTTGTTTGTCTCAACTTTACATTTGAGGCAACTTTTCTAGGGCAGAGTAAACGTGTGAAAGTACTTAGTAGTTGGCTGTCAATCAAAGATGTCTCAGACAGTATTAACCCACAAACTGGTTCACACACGAACACACACACACACACACAATCATACACACACAGATTGTTTTTCTCCAACATCTTCCTTTGGAAATTAAATTACAAAAATACATATGTTTTAATAGGGTAAAACTTACACTGGGACTGCATCTTTTACAAACATGTTGAATGATGCCCTAAAACATTGCTAACAACCATGGTTAATTTACTACATGCTGTGACATATAATTATTAGTAATGCGTTTGGATTTATTGTTATGCAGTTTATGTAGGCTACCGTAGTCTCAGCACCTTAATATGATACACTTTAAATGCTGCTTTGACCATATAAGATTTATGTCGTTAACGTTCTTACTGTAACACCAGATGTTATACCAATTTAAAATGGTATAATTTCAGCTTCGCCAGACATATCCATGTTAAGTGTACAGCATTCACCTGAATAGGTGTGTCCAAACCTTTGACTGGTACTTTGTGCTTTATATGCATATGCATTGGCAGCTCCGTGGGATTTTTGTATGCATGTATGTCTAATACATAGAGCTTTGCATGAGGTGCATGGCCCATATTATCGATGTCACCCTGAGTGCAGTGTGAGCATTTCCCATTGGACTGTTTGTGCTCATAACCTCCATCGCAGATAGCACAGCCGCTAACACAACCACCCGGCAGTTCCCTAATGATGTGTCCCTGTTCGTGATCATTCGCTGAGAGCACCTGTCCCCTTTGGGCGGTCAGGGTGACTTACTGTACCCGTCGCCCCAGGAGGGAGTTGGGATGTGACACACAGCGCACTGGCACATCTGCCGCTGTTTGCTATTTCTAGCCCTCAACCTGATTATTTAAAGAGCTCAAAAATCTTGCTTTCATAGCCGAGGAGTAGTGGTGTTTTGTCAACACATGGTGAATGTTTTTATTTTCCATTTTTTTCTTCTGCCTTTTCCGGTAACGCTATGCAACAACCAGCGAGGCTTTGTTTAATCTGAGGTCCAGTCCCCATGACTGTTCAGGGATGTGACTCGCCTACCGTGTTTACAGATTAATTCCAGGCCTTTCCGACAAGAGGCACCGCCAACAGACACCTAATAACAGTTGTCCACCTACACACACGCATGCCGGAAGGCACGCAGACACGCTTCATGTGCCTATACTATAAATTGCAAGAACAAATAGCTGTAGTCAGAATTGTTTAAATGAGAGTATGTCAGTTCTAATGATGATAAAAATTCATAGCTAATTAAACCACATTATTTTATGGGCAATATAAATGTGAAGTTTCAGAGCTGGCTACTACAGTATATTGCTGAATGGCAAGAAGTAATTAGACAATGAACACCAATTATTTGGACAGTGCCAATTTAAATGATACAATGACAATCTAACTAATGAGCAGACTGACAGCTTTGAGGGAATTGTCATCATCTGATTAACCAATTAAAAAATGACAGCTTATTTTTAACATAGGCCCCCTTCTAGGGTGCCACAAATATTTGGACAATTGGTTTCACAACTGTTTCTTTTTAGGCCGTTACTACCAACATCTGCCGAAGACTTTACCAGCTGAACTAGAAAGGTTTGACAGCAAGGTGACAAAACAGGAAAGCCTAAAAAGTTCCTAAAGGAGTACCTGTAGAGTTATGGCAAAACTTTTGGTGGAAATATGAAACTATTAAAACAATGTACCAGAGGCCACTTGACCAAGACAATTCTCTGTTCGCAGAGTCTTTGCACTACCTTAGGTGACCACTGCATTCCTGGTTGACTGCATGTCCCTGCTTTGATGTCGGCCCACCACCTCAAGCTCAACTTTGACAGGACAGAGCTTTTCTTCTATGTAAAGGCTTATCTGCATCAGGATACAGTGAATATAAAGTCTACACACCCCTGTTAAAATGCCAGGTTTTGTGATGTAAAAGAATGAGAAACTTTTTCAATTTTTAATGTGACCTATAATGTAAACATTTCATTTGGAAAACAAACTGAAACCTTCGAGGGGGAAAAATGAAAAATAAAAACCTTAGAATTACCTGGATGCATAAGCGTACACACCCTCTTATAACTGTGGATGAGGCTGTGTTCAGAATTAACCAATCACATCAAACTCATGTTAAATAGAAGTCATTACACACCTGCCATCATTTAAAGTGACTCTGATTAATCACAAATAATGTTCAACTGTAAAGTTCAGCTAGTAGGATTTTCCTGACATTTTCTTAGTTGCATCTCAGAGCAAAAGCCATGGAGCGCAGAGATCTTCCAAAGCATCAGAGGGATCTATCTTATTGTCGATAGATATCTGTCAGGAGAAGGATACAAAATAATTTACAAAGCATTACATATACCATGGAGCACAGTGAAGACTGTCATCATCAAGTGGAGAAAAAAGCGACATTAGCAAGAACTTGACGTCCTTCCAAAATTGATGAAAAGACAAAAACTGGTCACGGAGGCTTCCAAGAGACCTACAGCAACATTAAAGGAGCTGCAGGTATTTCTGGCTATATGTGTGTGTGCTATATGTGACAACAATCTCCCGTATTCTTCAAATGAATAGGCTATGGGGTAGGATGGTAAGATGGTAACATCCAAGAACGTCTGAACGTCTGAAGCAAAAACAAATATCAAGTCTCCCAAAAGCACGTGGGAAAATGTTTTATGGTCTAATGAAACCAACTTACCTTTTGGCCATGATTCCAAAAGGTATGTTTGGTACAAAAACAACACTGCACATCACCCAAAGAACACAATGCCCACAGTGAAGCATTGTGGTGGCAGCATCATACTTTGGGGCTGTTTTCTTACCCGGCAAAACCTTCAGGCGCCTGTTAGAAAGCTAAAGATGAAGAGGAAGTTCACCTGTCAGCATGACAACGATCCAAAGGACACATCCAAATCCACAAAAGCATGGTTTTGGAATGGCCCAGCCAGAGCCCAGACCTGAATCCAATTGAACATCTGTGGGGCGATCTAAAGGGTGATGTGCACAGGAGATGTCTTCACAATCTGACAGACTTGGAGCGCTTTTGCAAAGAATAGTGGGCAAATATTGCCTTGTCAAGATGTGTTATGCTAATGGAATCCTACCCAAAAAGACTGAGTGCTGTAATAAAATGAAAAGGTCCTTCAACAAAGCATTAGTTTTAGGGTGTGCACACTGGGCCACTCCAGGGCATTGAAATTTTTTGTTTTTAAGTCACTCCATGGAAACATTTAATGTAGGTACGATTATTGAAAGGAAAAAAATATCAAGAAATAGTTATTAATCTTAATGAATATCACAATTATTGTCACAATTGTATAATCAACTAAATCAATAGAAGTATCTTCTTATTGATATTTGTTTTTTTCAAATGTGTCTTATTCAAGTTCCTGCCTTAGTCATCTAACAACACATACAAATTGAATGAGACAAACTTAACTTAATAATTAAGATGTTTAAATCAACTGATGCTGGGATGAAACCTGTCTGTAAGAGAACCATGTGTATTTTGCTATCACAAGTCTGGATATTGTTTAAAGTTACTTGTGGTCATATGTTACAGTACATTGTGTTTATTTGGACATTTTGGCCATATTGCCAGAAGAAAGCCATAAGATAAGTAACAGCACCTGAAGTTAGCTAAATGTTATTGAAACTGGATTAGAACTGGGTTCTATGGTCAAATGAGACTAACATTTTGGTTTTTGATCACAAAACCCAGAGGTGTGTTTGTTATAAAAAGATAGATGGTAATGCAGAAGAAAAAAAATCATACTCCCCACAGTGAAGTATGGTGGTGGATATTTAATTTTGTGGAGGTGTTTTGCTTCCAAAGCATGTTAGGAAATACAATACAGTGTTATAGACTTGGTCATGTATCAGAAAATTGTAGAAAGAAATCTGTTTGCATCTGCTACATGGTTTGAACTGGGTCATTGTTGGATCTTCCAAAGCATTCCTAAACAATGGCTCACCACAGAATCAACCTTTCATTATGGCCACACCAGTCCTTGGACCAAAATCCCATTATAAGTGAGATAAGCTGCAGAGGACTGTCCTCAAATGGAAATCACAGACTTTGAAGGATCAGGAGATTCTGCATGTATTCTTCTTCTTAGATTCTATGCTGTGTTCTCCCACCCAATCAAATATAATAGAAGGCAGTGCTGCTATGTTGGTAAGTGAGGGTGCATAAGGTAATAATGTTTTTTAGAATTATTATTTTCAATTATATTTCTTTCTTAAAAAGAAAATCAATTATCAGCAAGCAGTTGTTTGGATTTTACAAACCATTACATTTCTGACAGTTGTCAATTTGTCCAACCGATATGAAGACATATTGTTTACTTTCCCCATAGATCAACTCTGCTTTGCAAGCTCTCCCTTAGCTTTGCGATGGGACATGTCTGGGTTCCAAAAATGTGTGGCTGGGGCTTTGAAGAGCAGTCTCTGAATACTTGGATCCTCCACCCCCCGGGGGAACCGGGATAGATAACTGAGAATTAATGGAACTCTGACAATTGTGAGAGGAAAGCAGGCTTTCTTAACAAGTATAAGGGCAGTTCACCCCTGTAATCTTCCAGAGGCTAGAAGAGAATGACTCTTTAGTAGTTACAGTATCTCTGTGGGGCTCTAGAGCTTATGAATGCTGTGCCTCAATTAGACCTTTGTACCTGTTGATGGTATCTTGCTCTGAGGAAGTGCCGTAGTACAGCTGCAGGTGTTGTCATCGTGACCTCACTGTCCCTCTGATAGCGCATTGTGATGTGATGAATACCGATGCAACACTCTGCAGAGAATACCAAATAATCTGTACCTTCGTTTGGCAGGAAAGCTTAATTAAAGAAAGTTACATATAATGTACTTATTCACTCGTGGCCAGGATCTGGCAGGGGCCATCCCGCAAGGTTGGAAGTCAAGGCCTCTCTCCCAAACCCCCTCAAAATGTATTTCTATCTATTAGCTTATATCACACCAATAGACTGATGGCTGTCTACCTTTAATTATACATATTCAGTAAGGGAAGAGAGTTTAAACTAAAAAAGCGTCAGCACAACCAACAGGGCTTTATAGCTCTGTGCTGGGGGTGATTAGGAAAAGAAAGGCTACGATACTGCGGGACCCCTTAAGCACACCGTCTTGCACAGTATGGAAGCATGACATTTCCGAAATGTAATTATCCAGTGGAAAATGCGTATTTGCACACCTGTTATTGTTCGAGCAGTCTAACTGAGATGGATGAAAATGTCTGTTTGAAATGTAAGAATAGTGATGTGAGAACAGAAGATAGTTAAATAATGAGGGTATACCCATGTCTCCAGGCATTACACCATAGTCTTTGCCTATGCGTGTATATTGGAATGATGCGCTTTCAGATTTTTTTTACTCATGTCTATTGTCATCTTTCAAAACGTAATGATTAGCAATGCCAGTTTTACAGTATTTGTACTTCTACTGTATTACTGTACCTTAACGGACCTCATGACTCTGGACAGTAAATTAGGTTCACATTATCTTCCATACCACTTCCACCAATATCCATGGATTATCCTTGTCATAAGAACAATTGGATGTATGTGTGTTTTTAATATTACACACACACACACCTACATAAACAGCCCTGGAAAAAAGTATGAGACCACTCCAGATTTTTCTTAAATCAGTACCTCTACATATATGGCAGCAATTCCATTTCACTGTCTGTTCAATTCCAACACAGGCACACCTCATTTTACTTAATGAGGTACTGATTTGGTTTAACAAGGTATTAAAAAAACACTGCTGTGGTCATCACTATCCTCTTGCAATATGACTAGCTGGATGGCAAAAACAGGGCCTCAAAGTAATACCCCAAGTATAAAATGTACTATTCAGCATTACAAAGGAGTTGAAATTAAAAGCTTTGAGTGAGGAAAACAAGGGTTTAATTCTGGCTTTACTGGCAGAGGGATACAGTGAACGTCAGGTTGCTTCCATCCTGAAAATTTTAAGCAACCGACATTGGGGACAACAAAGCAACAGACTAGCAGAGGGCGACTAAGATCCACTGACTAAGATGACCGTCGACACATTCGAATGTCACTCAACAACCATAGGATGACATCAAGGGACCAGCAAAAAGAATGGCAAACAGCAGCTAGGGTGAAGTACACGGCAAGGACGGTTCGAAACAGGCTCCTCCTAGAGGCAGGGCTGAAGTTGTGCAAAGCTAGAAAAAAGCCCTTTATCAATGAGAAGCAAACAAGAGCCAGGCTGACGTTTGCAAAATACCATATGGATTGGACCATAGAGGAATGGAGTAAGGTCATCTCTGAAGAATTTTCAGCTTTGCCCAACACCTGGTCTTCTAATGATCCATGCCGCACAACCAGTTCTATCAAGGTGTGGATGTAGGACCACCAGATCAAGACCCTGTCATGGCCAACCCTATCTCCAGACCTGAACCCCGTTGAAATCCTCTGGAATTTGATCAAGAGGAAGATGAATCATCACAAGTCATCATACAAAGTCGAGCTACTTGAATTTTTGTGCCAGGAGTGGCATGAAGTCACCCAACAGCAATGTGATAGAGCAGTGGAGAACATGCCAAGACTCATAAAAGCTGTGGTTGAAAATCAGGGTAATTCCATGAAATATTGATTTCTGAACTATTCCTAAGTTAAAACATTATTATTATTAAAATGTGTATGAATTTGTTTTCTTTGCATTATTTGAGTTCTGAAAACAATGAATTGTTTTTTTGTTTTTTTTTAATTTTACTCAAAAAGATACCTATGAACAGTAAAACCTGAGTAACTGATAATTATGCCATGGACTCTTAATTTTTTCCAGAGCTGTATATATATACTGTATCTTACTAAACGATACGACAATTACATAACTATGCAACATTGCATGTGTTTTATTACCTGTAGGTGTCTATTCTGCACAGCTGGTGCATGAAGTCTTTCCCTGCAGAGATGTCATCCTTCAGCTCACCAGAGTATTCTTCACCCAGAATTTGGATTCTTATGAATTTGGAACAGGTAGTGTTTTATTCGGGTTCTTCATTGACATACGACTACTATAACTTTTTGAGCACAAGCCATCTACATATAATTTACAAAATAATTGTGTACAGTATATATCTAATTTCTTGGCCAGATAAAACACATGCTGATTTAACATGAATTTCACTATCTGACATTTCTACATATTGTTTGCTTTTTATATAGGTCATTTACATGGCGATTGGTTCTTGTTCAGCATTTTAAACAAAAAGCAATATGAGAGACAAATGAGCCATCTCTTTCACATGAATGGAACCAAATGAGCCGGCTCACCAAAAAGACTTAGAATATCCATCAATGTACGAGCTATCCTTGTTGCATGACTCTTGTGAATAAGAGAGAATGAACAGGATATCGGGTACATATAACCAGGGGTACAAAGGATGACCTTACAGGGGACCTCCACACTGATAAATGTTTTGGAGCCAATTAAGCAACATACAGCTCACCCTTACAGTTAGTCATTGCACTAAACTATGGTATCAATTCCACCATCTAATTGGAAACACTCTTAGGTAGCACTGTAATTGCTTTTGTGACCTTTCTCCCGAGAACCATAGTATGTGTTTGTGATTTTGTGTGTGTTAAGGTAATGGCTAATAGAATCAGAAAATCATAATTAAACAGGACAAAATGTAGACATTTTCCTGGTTAAAATGACCAGGAGCTAATGATTCAGTTCTTCCTGGATTTGTTCTCTGAGTCCTTGAGCAGATATTAGAAATGTCTTTAAAGACAAACTAAAACAAAAAAACGTATTGAAAACAACTTATTTGGGATAAATATGAATAAGAAAATGTATTTTATCTGAAAAAGTCTATACAAACTGTGAATAGGCCTCACTCTCATCCAAAACAAAGTTTCGCAAGATTATTCAGTGGTATTTCACAGATATTGTCCCTGAACATCAGGATGCAGAACTCAAGAAAATATGAATTTTGTTGAAATAACACACATCTGTGGAATCGGCACAGAATCGCTTTGAACAACTGAGAATTTTTTTTAATGTATGATTTCAAAATGATGCTGTAAACTTGAGGTCTGACAACAGTTTCACAAAAGAGATGCCAAGCAGCCTGGCCCTTAAGAAAGCCGGTCCTAGTTCTCTTTTTCTATGCTTAATAATCAAGTTCTTACTTGCATTTCAAAGATAGCTGCAAATATCGTAGGCTTAGGGGAGATATTTGTTGCTGATGTTGAAGGCAATAACTCACTAATTTCTAAAAAAAAAAATACCCTACATTGTAAACTCAAACTCAGTAACAATCTGATTACTTTGAATTACTTTTAGAATACTTTCATATTAAGAGGCACTGGAAAACACATAGGAATAGCCTATAACCAACTGAACACCTTTTGCGGGATCAATCAATGCTAGAGTTTACATAGCTGGCCAGTAACGGAATTCGCATTAATACCTTATGGGTTGTGTATTCACAGTGCTTTTGGAAAGGGGTTTCTAAACCATTGCTTTTTACTTCAATATGATTGGGCTACATCTCTACATTACAGATATTTATTAATTCCAATTAATCCAATAAACCTCGATCTTCCAGAATCTGAATTTTTATGTTATGGTAAATTCCATGTAATGTTTTATCTTGTAGCAGCGCCATGTAATAGCTATCTAACAAAAAGTTGCCAAATCTATTAAACAATTACTGTAAATGTTCTTCAGTGCAACTCCTGGCTGTGTTGTTCGGTGCATTTGACAAATAAACTTTGAAACTTAAAAAAGATCTAACACCAGGTATCATTGTTCTGAGAATTATGTGTAGAGTAAATAACTAAATAATATTTAATGAGATTCTGCTAATATTATCGAAGATAAACTATGTTTTTACCAGCCACCCAACCAATAAGAAACTAATTTTAACTAGCGCTTACTCCTTCACTAAACTGGTTGTGAGCGTCCACCTTTGCCCGCCTGATGATCACACACACACATGGTGCGCAATTCATATTTTGGTTCAAATAACATTTTTTTTATATAACATTAAATAATAAACTCAAACATAAAAGGTGACCTATTCTTTTTCAATTGAATTAATCCAAAAGTAATCTTAAATTTTTTCAAAAGTATCTGTAATCTGATTACAATATTTTTGTTGGTAATGTAATGGAATACAGTTATTGTTTTTTGTAATCCGTCACATGTAACTCCCCAACTCTGGTTATTGGCCACCTCTCTGACCAAGGCCCTGGTCATACCTAGTTACTTAGAATGACCATACAGTCTGCTCTAGGAAGAAGAGGTGAAAAAATCCAGAAGAACGCATGTCAAAAGATGTAAAAATTATTTTGCCTTTTAGTTAGGTATTTTATTGAGTATATGATCCCCTCTCAATCAGAAAGATTTCTGGCTCCAAGGTGTCTTTTATACAGGAAACAAACTGAAATTAGGAGCACACTCTTAAAGGGAGTCCTCCTAATCTCAGTTTGTTACCTATATAAAAGACACCTGTCCACAGAAGCAATCAATCAATCAGATTCCAAATTCTCCACCATGGCCAAGACCAAAGAGCTATCCAAGGATGTAAGGGACAAGATTGTAGACCTACACAAGGAATGGGCTATAAGACCATCTCCATGGTGAGAAGGTGTCAATAGCATTTATTTACAAATGGAAGAAACACAAAAGAACCGTCAATTTCCCTCAGTTTGGGTCTCCATGAAAGATTTAATGTTGTGGAGTTGCAATGATCATGAGAATGGTGAGAAATTAGCCCAGAACTGCGAGGATCTTGTCAGTGATCTCAAGGCAGCTGGGATCATAGTCAACAAGAAATCAATGTGTAACACACTATGCTGTGAAGGACTGAATTCCTGCAGCGCCTGCAAAGTCCCCCTGCTCAACAAGGCATATGTACAGGCCTGTCTGAACTTTGCCAATGAACATCTGAATGATTCAGAAGAGAACTGGGTGAATGTGTTGTGGTCAGATGAGACCAAAATCAAGCTTTTTGGCAACAACTCAACTCACTGTGTTTGGAAGAGGAGGAATGCTGCCTATGACCCCAAGAACACCATCCGCATCGTCAAACATGGAGGTGGAAACATTATGCTTTGGGGATGTTTTTCTGCTAAAGGGACAGGACAACTTCACCAAATCAAAGAGATGATGGACAGGGCCATGTACCTCAAATCTTGGGTGAGAGCCTCCTTCCCTCAGCCAGGTTATTGCAATGGATTGTGGATGGGTATTCCAGCATGACAGTGACCCAAAACACACGGCCAAGGCAACAAAGGAGTGGCTCAAGTAGAGGATAGAATAGAACATCTTTGGAGGGAGACGAAGGTTCAAGTTGCCAAACGTCAGCCTTGAAACCTTAATGTCTTGATGAAGATCTGCAGAGAAGTGGGACAAAATCCCTCCTGAGATGTGTGCTAACATGGTAGCCCACTATAAGAAACATATGACCTCTTTGATTGCCAACAAGGTTTTTGCCACTAAGTACTAAGTCATGTTTTGCAGAGTGGTCGAATACTTATTTCTGTCATTAAAATGTGTTTTTTGACTTGGGTTTTTCTGGATTTTTGTTGTTGTTATTCTGTTTCTCACATTCAAATAAACCTACCATTAAAATTATGGACTGAAAATTTATTTTTCATTGGGCAAAAATCAGCAGGGGATCAAATACTTTTCTCTCACTGTACAAACAAGCTACACAGGCATGTGGCTATACATTTTCAAAGAAATATAGTTATTGTTCAAGATATAAATTCACAATTTCTGCTGGATTTTTTTGACATGAGTGCTAATAGTGAAAGGGATTACATGAAATTCATGTTAACATGCATGAATATGCAAATATGCATGGATTTGTGTGCTGAGAAATAAAAGCGCTATCGAGGTCAAGCGAGTCGTTTGAAGACATTAAAAGGAAGAACACCTCAAAAAGTCCAACACTTTGAAATGTTTATGAAGAAGTACAACATAAAACATGTTGCTACAGAAAATGTCAAAGCGAGTATCATTGAGAGATTTAATAAAACAATAAGGTCGCGAATGTGGAGGTATCTCACAGCGGCCAACGCTCATTACTATGTTGAGGTTATTCAAGATTTAGTATATGGTTACAACCATAGCTACCATCAATCTATTAATATGAAATGTTAATCCAAGTTACAAATTCTGAGTTGGAGATACTGTGAGATTTTGAAAGTTGAGAGGGATGTTTACCAAAAGCTATGAAAAAGGGTACACAGATAGCATTCCGCGGGTACCTCCTATATAGATTAAAAGATTATGATGGTGTTATGATAGTTAGGACCTTTTATGAACAGGAATTACTACAAATAATCATGGCTATGGATAAAAGGGAAGAAAATGTGTCTTGTGAAATGGCTTGGTTGGCCTGAGAAATTCAACAGCTTGGATAGCATGATTGGATTTGCATGATCACAACATTTACTTTAACTGCAATGATGATTGCAGTTAAAGTAAATGACAGCGGTTTCTACATTACGCTCTCCAGAAACTCGTAGAGATATGTCTATCCAAACAATTCGAATTTGAGCTATACCACAAAATTTGCCAAAGGGATGGATTTGAAAGGTGATTGGGAAGTATATTTGATAGAACTCCAATACCCGCATACGTGGAATACTTTTACATGGGGTGAAAACTCATATGAACTACATGACTTGAAACATGAAAAAACGACCATGAACTCAACACAACGTTTATTACAACGGCATGGGAAAATTAGTGGCAGAGATCAACATTTATATAAAACCATGTGGTGTATGGATGGGGTATGATGAATTTAAAACTAGAATGTTTAAAAGGTAAACCCCATTTTAGTTTGACATTTTGTGGAAAATTGGAAAAGATATTAGGTATGTAACCTATCCATTCCCCATTATCGTTAACACCTGTGTCTCGTTCTACCCTGTATTAGTTCTGTGTTCGCTGTCAGTCCTTGTGAGGTATTGTTTGTGTTTGCTCTTCATCAACTCTACTGAGCCTTCTATTCCCGAACGTTTGATCATCTGAGCACAGCACTGAAGTAAGTATGTTTGGTATCCTGACCTTCGCCTGCATACCGCCTCTCCGGATTTCCCCACTTGTACTTCAGCATTCTACCTACAACCTTTGCCTGTAACCGACCCCTTGCCTGCCCTTTGACTTCGCTACAGCCTGGTCCTTTTGCTCTGCTTTTTTCTCTCCCTAATAAAGGGGTCCTGTGCTCTGCGCTTGGATCCATCCTAGTCTGTGTGCAATCATTACACAGTTACATTTGACAAGCCACACTGCGTACCTCTTAGTAAGAGTCAGTTTGACGAGATCTGTATCGAAGTAAAATCTGATCAGAAACAGTTGGTTTCATTTGTAGTGGTGAAGGTGATTGCACATTTACACTTCAGTCCCGTCAAACAATCTTTTAGACTATAAGATGCAGCCTCAATAACTAAACGATCCTGAAAGGTATGTTGAATACTACACAACACAAGCCGGTAACGGTTTACAGGGTTATCATGGTAGCGCTGCAATGTATGGGGCAGGTCTAGGGGGCCTTTGCCGAGGGGTTTTCTGGATGCAATGTTTAGCATGCCAAACAACACAGCAGGTTTGATGGTTAAGACTCAAGGTGTTAGAAAGAGACCACCTGGTAGGAGGAGCCTACCAAAGATAAAAACACAAGAATGAGACAAAAACAAGAGCCACGGTTAAAAGTAAAACATAAACCACTGGCTTGATTAAGAACATATTTTAGGAAGATGGTACTCCTACTAATAATATCTGGTGAATGTATAAATACAGTGTGATCAATTCACACTGACAGTTTTAAAAATAGGTTTTCCTGGTTGCAAACAGGAAAATTAAAATCTATTTAATTTCAAACATTATAATTTGGAGTTTATGGCTATGTATGTAGACGGTCAGCAATTTCCTAGCAAACCATTCCAACCAAATTACACAACAGATTCAGCAGTGTGTGAATTTTACCAACTGGCCTTAGCTTCAGAAAAACACGTAAAAGACCAAGCCTTGGCTATTAACAGGTCTGACTTATGCCTCTACCGTGTATGTGACTGTCATAGGACTCTCTGAATAGACCCTTGGGTCATAAGTTGGAATACGCCATACAAAGGTATTTGTAGGATAAATTATTTCTTATAATAGTTTGTGTAATGTTTGACTATGACCACTGATGCCTACTATGTGTCCTGGCATTAAAGACTGTGTTAATGTTGTAGTAATTGGAGAGTAAATGAAAGAACTATGGAAGGTTAACATTTTGGACTCATGCTGATTAAAGGCTCTCCCCTGACTTGTTTGTATAAAGACTCTGTTAATGGATCAATAGTGGACAGAGGCTCACATGGTGCCGCGACTCGGACAGATGGATTTGCACTCTGAATGGTGAGTCAAACCACTCTAAAAGAACAAATAAGTTAAAGAGCATGAGTATCCTGACGAACACATCTGGAACAAGAAAACCTAGGAATATTGCTTTTTAGGCAATGGAAACCTGTGGTGAGGACAAGTAAGACAGACAAAACTAAATCTTCCCTGTTGTGATAAGAAGTGCTTACTAGATTGCATAGTAAGTGTGACACATGAGTAATAAAAGACCAAATATAGGCCACTCTTATAAAAGTGAGAAACCTTTATTCCATCCAGAAGTCCTTGCTAGGCCGATAGCAGGTTGACAGGTGTGTAGTAATTGTAATTGTAAATTACGCTTTTTATTAAAAACACAACATTAGAAAGGGGAATGCAGCTCCGATTATTGTTACAATTGACAAAATATCTGAATCATTAGCTGATGACATTAAAAAGCTCACTTTTTGAAGTAGAAAGAATGTGTTCAGGCTTCGGCTGAACAAATGGCTGAACTGGACAAGTTGAAAAAGAGACTTGAAAAGTTGACAAAGGTACTGGAAACATTGAAAGCAGGAAAAACATCTAAAGACACTCAAAACCCATTGAAAAAGAAACCCTGGCTATTGACAGAATGAATGTCGCGAGAAAAAACGAAGGAAAAAGAGAGGATGTACAGACAGTTGAAACATGAGACAGTCTGCCCACATGCCGATTAGCAGCAAGGAAAGATCTCCCATATATGGAATTCAAGTATCAAAGACAGAGGATTTCCTGGCAATACATGGATCTTATTTATACGTTCACAGATTGGGACATCACAAACCCCTTTTTGGTGACAAATCACACCACCGACTGGACTGGACCACAAAACTGAATTTTGAATACCAGAATCACTACAATTACACTGGACAGGTCTGTTCCAAATCTTTTTGACCACTCACATGGCATAAGATGCCAGGGTCAGATCACTTGGATCCACTTAGATTACTACAGACAGTGAGTTGAGAGAAGCAGAGAGAAGACTTCTTCTGTGTGCTTTACATATGGATCAGATGACTGGAAATTTCACATGGTCCCTACCACAGTGGGGATCACTGTTGGTGTCAATCTACTATGTAAAGAACTTTGCACCACTAATGCAAGACAGAGAGAGACAACTGAAGGCTAGAACCACAGGACATTTAATGGGAATCTAGCTTAATTCTTAACAATCAATAGTTTTCCTAAATTGACGCTTGTTTTGATATTATGTATGTTCATTCCTCATAAGGCAGGAAGAGGACTACATGTCATCATTACCTCAACATTGGTCATTGATACTTCCCTTTTAAGTTAATAGTAATAATTACAACTAGCCTGATATGTTTAATAGTGCCATATTTTTTTTCAAAGATATAAACTGTCACTAGTACATTCATCACTATTATTCTAAAATGTGGAAAATCATAAAAATGAAGAAATATTTTTGAAAAACTGTCTGAACTTTTGACAAGTAACTTATACTGGGCATTGTATCCTTTTTTGGCAGAGAGAAAAAGCATCTGAAACGTTACGTTTTCTCAAAATGCAAACGTACTGCAACTTTCAAATTTCAAGAACATTTTGCCAATGCTGAGTTGCCTTATAGCTGAGTTGGTTGGGCTTGTAATGCCAGAAGTTGGGATCAATTGAAAAAAAGCGTTTTTTGGGGGTCCCAACAATTTTTTGTAATTCAACACATTCAACTAACATTACTTTTTAATTGAACACCCTCTGGAGGTTGGGAGCCCCAGGGTACGTACCCTGCATTCCTGTTTGTTAATCTGGCCCTGCCTGTAAGGATTGTTAGGTAGGCTCAGTTTTGACAGCATGGAATGGGAAAACCAGGGCCGTGTATGCTTGCATGCGTGTGTACGACTCTGACGGCAGAGGAGGAGACGGGCCGTGAACCTAGAGTTAATGAAAAAATCTTCCTCCCATATCTAACATGAAGGGTCCTGTAGGATCAGGGCCTGTCATAGATACTTAGAGGTTACATTTGTCACATGGCCAGCTTAGAATGAAAAACAGACGCGATGCCTGTCTTCCAGAGTCCTTCCTCAGAGGCTAGGGCTGTCCTATCAATCAGATGTAACTGACATCCAACATGGGCAAGAGAGGGGAGAGAGGCTCATACTCCACAATTGGGCAAGGTTGGACATATGTAGTGTATTTTATAGGAAATTATATAATCAGGAGTGTCCTACTGTAGACGGAAAAGAATAGAAAGAAAACGACCAAATAAATTAAGGCTATTTATCCTTGAGACATTGCAACCCTTACGAATATAATACACTTTCAGGGTGAGGTTAACAAAAAACAGATTACAATGAAGAAAGAGTGTTGCAATCTTAAAGAAACAATAAGGTTTTATATCTTGCTGCAAAAATACTCTCTGTATACTGTTTTTACCAACATTTTAAGTATGACTGAAAACATATTCTCTTCTATGAGCAATTAGGGTTAACTTCCTTAAGTGTAGTGAACATGACTGAACAAGTTCACTGTAAACAAGAGTGAGGCAAACCATTTGAATATAAATTACTAACAGAAATTACTCACATCTAGCCCAGCTAGCTATAGAGAATCGTAACAAAAACGTCCTTGTTTTCCATGAAAACATACATGAAAAAATTTGAATAGGAAATATAGCAAAATGACCTGGTTATATAATCATAGATATGGTCAGATTTTTTTTTTTTTTTTATGTAGATATTCCATTAAAAGAATTAGTTTCTGGATACAATGATAATGTCTACATTGTATTTCAAATCAATTTGATATTTCAGTGGAAGAGATATTTTGCCTTTATTTCGAAAAACAAGTAAATTTCTAAGTGAAACCAAACTTTTCATTGGCAGTGTTAGTGTGACATCAAATTCACAAGTTAGTGTGACATCAAAATCAAGAAAAAAATCATTCTTAACAGATCTCTTTTATCCTCAACTGCCAAAAGTTGCTTTTTTTGTAGAATTTTGCTACTCTCTGGAAATCTCTCAAAAAGCAGGGAACATGGCGACACTATGTGTTGTCCAATTTTATCTTCAATAATTGAGATTTATCTTTGAATTGTAACAATAAAAATCAACAACAGAACTGTCTCATTCGACCAACTGAAAACTTAATATGACATGTGCATATAAGTCAATGGAGACACAATATGGTGGACCAAATGACTAAAAATGAAATAAATATAACCGTTTGCAAAAAAGTTGTGAAAGCAAATAAAAACAGAATGCAATGATGTGCAAATTATTTAATCCCTGTACTTAATTGAAAACAGTACTAAGACAACAAGAGAAATTAGACTGTTTTGAGGAAAAATATGCGCCCATTTTTAAATTGATGCCAGCAACATGTTTTAAAAAAGGTGGGACAGGGGCATTACTGTGTTGGAATTCTTCTTTTAACAACATTCTGTAAGCATTTGGGATCTGAGGAAACCAGTTGCTGTAGTTTTGAAAATGAAATGTGTTCCCATTCTTGTTTTGATATTGGATTTCAGCTGCTCAACAGTTCAGGGTCTTCTTTGCCCTATTTTTTATTTCATAACGCACCAAATGTTTTCAAAGGGTGACAGGTCTAGACTGCAGGCAGGCCAGTTTAGCACCTGGAATATTTTACTATGGAGCCATGCTGTTGTAATATGTGCAGAATGTGGTTTGGCAATTTCTTGCTGAAATAAGCAAGGCCTTGCCTGAAAAATATATTGTCTGGATGGCAGCATATGTTGCTCCAAAACCTGTTTACAGTTAGGTCAGGAAATATTTCATAATTTTGCCTCTGTAAGCCAACACAATGGATTTGAAATAGAACAACCGAGACGCAGTTGAAGTGCATACTTTTAGCTTTAATTCAAGTGGTTGAACAAACATTCTTTTTTGTGTTGCAGAGCTCACCAGTGCATTCTTTTTGCAGCACCGTGTAAGCGGAGCCGGCCAAAAAGAGCCAATGTCTCTTACTGAATGACTGACTGCCTGACTGAGTATCCCTTGTTAAATAGCTTAGTGGATAGAGAAGCGGACCAGTAAACTATGGGTCCCGTGTTTTATCTTCTCAAAGGCAAAGCGAAGTACGCATTATGAATTATTCCGTATAGACTAAAACTTTGCTGGCGAAAACAATCAGTATCTACATTATAATAAGTCTGAAATAAAACAGTTTACGGTTATATTGCGACTGTTTCTGGTGGATTTTCTAGGTATGCTTCCGGGCATGCATTTTGGGTCAGGATAGACAAACACAGTTGCTGGCTACAACATTACAGTAAGCATTAACTAAAACAGTATACGGTTATATTGCGACTTTTTCTGGCATGGAAAAGTTACTCTTCAGTCTCGCTAGCAATTTCTCTATTCTTATGATTATTCCTAGGAAGTTAGTAGATACTAGTAAGCTTATTAATGGCTAATAAGCTGTTAAAACAGCCAGTGGCAAAAGCCATACAGGTCATAGACGCTATGGTGCTGGGAAACTTAACAAGAAACGTTAGTCACAGTTTAACACAATGCTCAATGGTGTTTAGCGACTGCTGCAATGTCTGGTGCCATGGAGAAGTGGTTAAAGACATTGCCTCTCACGTGGAAGACTTAAGTTTGCATCTGTTGAAAGCAACAACATTTATAAATGTTATTTGTGGGCCGCAATTAAACTTTACGGTTATATAGTATTGCGACTATTTCTGCTAGATTCCACAATTCTCTGGTCTTTTCACTTTTCACCTTTTATAGATAGTTATAGAATCAGTTGTATTTGTGAAAGAAAGAAAAAAGTAACTTGTCATGCCATAAAATGAAATAGCTTTGGCAGACTCACTAGCAATATATCATTATTATTAGCAATAATATTACATGCCTATTAATGGCTAATAACCTGTTATAACGGCCAGTGCCAAAGATGTACAGTTCATAGATGCTATTTGTGGTGGAGGTAAATGTAGTAAGAAACATTATTCAGTTTAACTGTATCAATATCATTCACAAATGGCCAATTAGCTGTTAAAACCTCCAGTGGCAAAAGCAAATTTGTTTAGGGTAGACCAAAGAGGCTATACAGACACACATCAAATGTATAGCTCTGTGGTGTAGTGTTTAATGACACAGCCTTCCACTTGTGCAACCAGGGTTTGAATCTCGAGAGGACAACACTCTATTGCGGGACGGCTGAACTAGGCTTGCCTTGTTTCTTACAATGTAACAAACAGTTGATTTGGCCACTCCTAATGTTTCTGCTATCTTTCTCATAGATTTTTTTAAGGATGGCCTGTTTCACTTGCATTGAGTGCTCCTTTGACTGCATGTTATGGGTTCACAGCAACAGCTTCCAAATGTGAATGCCACATCTGGAATCAACTCCAGACCTTTAACCTGTTAACTGATGAAGGAATAGCCCACACCTGTCCATGAAACAGCTTTTGAATCAATTGTCGAATTACTTTTGGTCCCTAGAAAAAGAAGGGGCTAAATAAAGTAATTCCAAAATCTTTCTTCCAATTTGGATTTGAATACCCTCAATTTAAAGCTGAGAGACTACACATTAAGCCCATATTCATGATTACATTCTAACTTGAATATTTCTGGGTAAACAAAACTTTTGTCATTGTCCAATATCTTTACGGACTTAACTGTGTATTGTTCTGCATTAATAGTGACTCACTCATGCCATGTGACTCACTCATGCCAGAGATGTGACTCACTCATGCCATGTGAACTAATGTATATGAACTGTGCACTGATAAGAAGCCAGATGTTCCCATCCCTTTAAAGCCCGGAGGACGAGGTGACCATTACTCCCAAAAATTATTTCAAAATTTTATTTGTGACCATGAAACAGTCTTCCATTTCGCCACAATCCATCTTAAATGAGCTTGGGCTCAGAGAATGTGACTGCGTTTCTGGATCTTATTTATATCAGATTTCTTCTTTACATGGTGGAGTTTTAACTTGCATTTGTGGATGCAGTGACATACTGTGTTTGCAGAATTTTGTTTCAGAAGTTTTCCTAATCCACACAGAAATTTCTACTACAGAAATATGGCTGTTTCTAATGCAGTGCGGCCTGATTTTCGGCCTCGTCCCTTGCGTACATAGACTTATCCAGATTCTCTGAATCTTTTAATGATATTATGTACTGTAGATCGTCAAATGCTTAACAATTTTACATTAAGAAAACGTTTCCTTAAATAGTTGCACTGTTTATATTTCTTTTTTATTTGATTTGTTTTTATCTTACACAGCATCCTACCTTTTATGGAAACTGGGTTGTAAATAATTTATTAGTTGCACATTATTATGAAATATTTTTTATAATGCCACTTTTTAAAATATCCCACTCCACTTTACAGATCTTCTCCAAGTCATTGAGGTTTCAAGGCTGATGTTTGGGAAGTTGAACCTTCAGCACACTCCACAGATTTTTTACGGGATACAGGTCTGGAGACTGGCTATGCCACTCCAGGACCTTAATGTGCTTTTTCTTGAGCCACTCCTTTGTTGCCTTGGTCGTGTGTTTTGGGTCATTGTCATGCTGGAATACCCATCCACAACCCATTTTCAATACCCTGGCTGAGGGAAGGAGGCTCTAACCCAAGATTTGACGGTACATGGTGCCATCCATCGTCTCTTTGATGTGGTGAAGTTGTCCTTTCCCCTGAGCAGAAAAACAACCCAAAATATGTGTCCACCTCCATGTTTGACAGTGGGGATGGTGTTCTTGGGGTCATAGCAAGTATTCCTCCTTCAAACACGGTGAGTTGAGTTGATGCCTAAGAGCTGGATTTTGGTCTCACCTGACGACAACACATTCACACAGTTCTCCACTGAATCATTCAGATGTTCATTGGCAAACTTCAGACGGGCCTGTACATATGCTTTCTTGAGCAGGGGGACCTTGCGGGCGCTGCAGGATTTCAGTCCTTCACAGCATAGTGTGTTGCCAATTGTTTTCTTGGTGACTATGATCATTGACAAAAAATCAGCAGGGGATACATTTTTTTTGTCTTACTATAAATATATAAAATTATATTGCATTTGTTAAAATTGTAATGACTAAAATGAACAAATAACTAGCAATTGCACTACTCTATACACACTCACAGCTTCTGTAGCTAGAACAGACTGAGTTTGTATGTAGCTAGCAAGTAGTCCCAAGTGGCCGACATGACATGTCAAACGTGTAGTTGCTAGCGCAACCAAAGATTCAGATCTTTTGTACAGCCAACATGTTATAGTTACTGACCTGGTAGCCAAATATTGGAAGAAATCTTCCTCCATGCATTATTTATGTCTCCATAAATATCGTCTGACAAATCTAAAATGGCAGATACACGGCGTCCGCCCATATCAGCCTCTCTTTTTATAGATGCGTTGTCAATCAAGAAGTAATAATGGATTTGCGGCCACTTTTATTGATTGACATATCCTTAATCACATGAAATCACAATACTTTAGACGTATAGTCTGGTAATACGTGATCCAGTGTAGGCTCTTTTCTCTAAGCCCATCGAGGGGGAAAACAAGTGTGCATCCTGCGTACACTACAACAGCGTAAACAAGACAAATGAATTATTAAGGCTTGTTATGCCTGATGGTGCGTGCATTCATTTAGAACGAGAGCCAGCTTTTTTTTACTTCTCTGGCTTCATGCAAAGAAACAAAAATTGGAGGTTTTCAAAGATCGCTGGCATCATGGGTGAGTGATACATGCATAACATAAAACAAAGTAAATTGCTATTTTAACATTGACAAATCATTGACATGGTATAACATAATGTATATATAAAACATAATGCAATTCTGGGGGTTCTCTATTAGTGTTGTTTTGTACTGCAATTTTACATGAATATCTATGACGAGTGTCATTTGTTGACCCCCAAAAAGGGTCAGTTGTGAACCAAAGTTCCCGGATATGCAGGTCTGATATATTACATGATAAAACATGGCATTAAATAATGAAATACGCCCAGAAATGATGAAATACACCATGATATTATGAAATACACCACTAAATGATGCAAAACGCTAGTGTATTATTATTTTATGAAATACATCTTGTGATGAATAATAACGTTAGGGAAATACTATGTGTTTTAATGAAATGTCATACCATTATTTTAAAATCTATTTCATGATGATCTGACACTTAATATAAATAGTGAATTAATTATTACATTTTTTATATATTAAATTATTACATTTAGTCTCCTTTGGTCAGGTTTTGGAGTTAGAGTTGCCTTCTATTACTATTTCTGTTACTGCATTCTCTGTTATTCTCTGTGTCACAAGCCGGAGTTTCCTGATACAGGGCTTTCCCATATCTCAATCCCCTTTCACATTGTCACTGTTGGAATGCCAGACACTAGCATATTACCACGTTTATAACAAACCGATTGGTTAAGATAAACTAAAACATATTGAAAAGGGAATGTCAACAGGCTTACCTGCATAGCTAAGCTGTTTGGGTAAAACCCACAAGGCAACTTTACAAATTTTCTAGTCTAACCAAGTTGCTAGCAAATTTCTTTGTACCCTTCTCTATTACTGCTGTTTGTAGATGTGCATATTGAACATATTGATTACTATATAGTTATTTTATAAAACTGTCTGAATATTTTTAATGGTAGCTTCTTGCTTACCAGCTTTTTAGCCTTAGTTTTTTCAATCCCTGTTAGCTTACATATGGTTTGCTACATGATACGGTTATGCTATGCTAAGTGTTGCTAATTAATCTGGTTGGATAGCATTCTATAGCTTCTTTGTACTGTTGCTTCACCAAAAAGGAGTACTGACCCCCCCGTCAACTAATGAAAATGCTTAGTTTACCCCAAGAAACATTTATACAAATGCAACTACAATACAATTGTTATTATAAAAGGTTAATGGTCATTTTAAAAAATGTCAGGTCGAAATATTTTATATGATTGTATAATATCCTGGAAAAGTAACTAGTTTTGCATTTTAATATTCCTTGCCATAACTGGTAACAGGAATCACATGTTACATAATGCATCAGCCGATCAGCATTCATGATTTACACCCCTCGGTTTATGAGTAAGCAATTAGGCACAAAGGGGTGTGGTATATGGCCAGTATACCATGGCAGAGAGCTGTCTGTGGTATATTGGCAATATATCACAAACCCCTAAGATGCCTTATATCTTTTATAAACCAGTTACATACAACACAATTAGTGTCATGATATCAGACCCGTGGTTTACAGTCTCTTATAACCTGAATGGCTTGAACCTTGATTACTGATTGGCTGTTAGTCAGGGTATATGAAACCAGATACCATATGTATGACATCACTATTTACTGTTGTTCTAACTGCATTGTTATCTAGTTTATTACAGCAAACACATCTCTGGGGTTTTGGAGTATAATATCATTGCAAAATGACTAATCGTTGTGTTCAGGCACTCTACGATACATCGTGCCTAAGAACTTCTCTTAGCTGTGGTATACTGGCCATGTGCCATACCCCCTGTACCCTATCTCTTAAATAGTGTGGACACTAAAAGCAACAGAGTTAGGCCAGTGTTCCAGCCAGGTCTACAGACCTCGGATATTTATGGTAAATGTGGATTTTACTTTTACAGTATGCTTAGTATGCTTGTCTTGGCCAAGGCAGTCTGTAATGCAGCTACAGCTTGCAGAGTGTGGGGAAGTAAGATAGCAACCCTGTCCTTTGTGAGTCTAAAGGGTATGAAGGGAATATTTTCCAAACGTTTCGCCAATAAATATGATTTATGACTTCGCAAAATGAATGTGACACAAACAAAATATTCCATTTCATGGTCTCTATAGGTATGAAAACACTGTTTTATTCCTCATTTTAGTCCTTTACCGAAGGACAAACCAATCTAGGCAACTGAAAGGACCGGTTTACGGTGAATGACAGAACCATTCACCATCAGTGTAAATATTCGAAACATTCTTGCTTTCTTTTTCAGTTAATTTTACCCCCCTCCTGAAGATTCACAATGATTTATAATAAGGTATGTCACCAAAATACAGACACACTCACAACAGTTAACAGGTTTTCAAATGCCAGCAGCACAACGTGCCTAGACAACCTTATCTTCCATGAGTCAATTTCAACTTTAAAAACGGCTTATCAAAAATGTATTTCAATTAAAATGCTCCCACTGCAATTCAGAATGATGCAGAGAATCTTTGGCAGAATGGAACACTCACAGTGACAGACACGCACAAACTGAGTTTTCCTGCATCTGCATGTGTTAGCGTACTGTCTGTCTGGTGACTCAAATAAATGTGCATAATTACTTCTCGATCAGCGTTATTATCTACCTATAACATGCTGTGGCAAAGCCTAGTTCCAGCTCTGCAGCTGAGTAAATAATCATTGATGTGTATTATACTGAGAATCCCATGGGAGTTTCAACCTTTATTAGAAGCAGCAGCAGCAACAGCAACAAGAACAACGACAGGTAACACACCAGACATACTCTATGTACCTTCATATGATAAAGACCTAAGAATTCCACTCCCTTTTTGTTACATTTACATTCTCCAATAATTAGGGAAAAACTTGAGTTCTGAACAAACTGGTGTATTTAACGCTGGTGTATTCTTTATTCAAAAGGAAAACAATTACAATAACTTTATGAATTTGTTTGATAAGGAATACATTGGCTTTTTTTGCATAATTTATATTCCCTTTATTTATATGTAATGTTTGCATTTAATTACCCACCACCAGGATTGTATTCATTTAAAATGTTACTCAATTCTCACACCCAACAAATCCTACCCTCCCCTATGTACGATTAATTTGTATTTTCACATGAAATAAAAACATTCAGAGCTAAGATATGAACCAGTATTACAGTGCTAATCAGAATTCTCACTAGAATGGCCCTCGAAGAGAAATATAGAGCTAATGAGCCTCCTTCTGTGCCACATGGGCCAAGGTCTTTTAGCCAGCCCTGCGTTAATGAGCTGTTGATTTTTCAGGGTAAGTGTACTTCTGGCCCATGCTTGAGTTGCTTCTCACAATGAACCTATTAATATCTCATAAATTGAAGGTCACACCTGCATGCTTGCTTACACAAACAAAAACCATACAGCATCCGTTCACAAGCCTAAACATTGAAAAGAACATGTACACCTGCTCTTAAATTGTGTGACAGATGTTTTAGTACATTTGTCTTATGGGCTTGTTTATGTACCGCACCAAAATAATCACCAGTGACCCCTTGTTCTCTGGGGAAACCAAAAGAGAGCCACCGAGTAGCCCTTAAAATGATAAATGGAGTAATTTTTACATTTCATGTCAAGCATTTCCTATGACAGCAAAATTTTCTTTAGTTATATACAGTAGTTGTATATATTTTTCTGACATATTGTAGGTCTGATTTGTGCCTTAATCAGAAAACTTGTTGATTGACGACAGAGGCCTTTCACAGTCTATCACTGTAGGCCAGTGGTTTTTAAAGTGGAAAGGTCGCAAGACGGTTTTCACCAGTCACTCACAAGCATGATACTGAATGATAAAACATAGGCAATCCCACTTGCATTATTCGGCTACCATCCAAATATTCTATGTATGTTCATGTTCAGAAGGAAACCGTTTCATACCTTTACCAATAAGGAGGTAATTGAGGCGCACATAACCAGATTATAAAATGCAGTAGTTATAAAAAGGCCAGGTTTCAGTCAAGGGAAACAGATTGACAAAATTTGTATCTTAAAAAAAGCTGTTACTGTGCAATTTTACCATGTACTAAATCATTTTCCCATGTTCTCAGCATATACTATTGCTTAATATTTGTATTATTTATTTGACAGTCTTTGTTGTGCATCTTTGTCAAGGGTGGCATTAAATTTGGACCTGATTTTTCAACTCCCCCTTACGCTTTTGTCCTCCTCTAGTGTGTGTGAGTGTGATTTGTAATCCCTTTTTCCCTCAGGCAAATAAGTGGCCAGTGCAGTCATCAACAAGGGACACGATAGAGGAGAGTGGCAGGTACAAAATAAAATTGTGAAATTAAAGCAGAGCACTCCCAGATAAATTACAAACACATGCTTCCATGGAAACTGCAGCGGTGAGAGCGTTTAAAAAAAAAAGCCCCAGGTATTTCAAATTAAGATAAGCTTTGCTTTTATTTTTTGGATTGGCCACAAATTGATGCATGTGTGAAGGGCCGTGCAATTTCAATTTATGTTGTACTTACTTTCTCTTTCTTATGTCTGTTAGATTAATGATTAATTCAGAGAGTGGCAAAGAAATACAGGAAACCTTTTAACAGGTAGGAGTGCCAAGATGAAGATTTAACATTCATAACTACACCCCACATGCCCCCAGATGTTCGGAGTGACGATGACTCATTGATCACTCGTCTTGTGTGATCATTTAGACATAAAGGGCATGGCCATGGACCCCCCCACTTCCTTTCCTGCATGCTTTTGCATTTCCTGTTATAGTATTAATGGTGTTGTGTAGCAATGCATTATTGCTGTAGTGAGCAGAAACCTACACTAATCCAATATAACGGGCCATTGTACTAACACTAAGAGATGTAATTATTGGAATGTGGGTGGGTAAACAAGAAGCCTAGATGTTACAAATGGGCCATTACTCTGTATATTATTACTGGGGATACATTTTCTCCTCCAGTGTTCTAGAATGCTGTCACATTGTATGAACACTTTTTGTAATGAGGTGTAATTTCTGTGAATTTCCCATCTGAATTACATGTTATTTTATGCCTGAACATTGACTAAAGCAGCATATGGTAGCTAGGCCAGAGTGAAATCCCCAATGTTAATGCCTTTCATCTGAGGCAGTCATCCATCTGTCAGAACTTACAATACTAAGGTCCCATTCCATTTCATACTACTTTTGACCAAATCCCTTTAAGTACATAGATGTATTATTATTTGGCTATATATTGTTGTAAACTGTAGATTCTGTTGGACAACTCCTACTCTGTCAGCTCAGCCGTAACCAGTGCTTCTAATTCAGTTTTTGTCACTGCATTCTGATTTGATACAGACACTAGGCCCAGACAACATTGTATTAAAATATTATCAATTTTGTGCTAATACTTCTCTATCCACATTGGCAATGCACATATTGAGCTGATAGAGCACTTTAATATGATCATAGCAAGCATGTTTTGGGGAGTCCTATTTTACCCTTTGTCTTAGGTTGATTCTGGACTAGCCTCTTAAATCAGGCAGATAATGTCAGTAGGCCTGGGGAATACGTATAGGATTTTTGTTGCAAAGCGGTAGCAAAATGCTTTTGTCAGTAACATCTCAAAACACGTTAACCCAATCTCAAAACACATTAACCCAATTCAAGATTTTTTTTTAGGAGGGGCTTGTACAGGTGCTCATGAAAATATTGCCATCAGTGCTACAGTAACTAGCTAAGTGAAGATGTCAGCAAAATTGCTATATTAAACCCCATCGAAAGCTCTTGTGGTAAACCAAATCATTATTGCAACTGGACTACACACACGCTTTAGAAGATATAATATGACCGGTAACACTGAATGATGGGTTTTCTAAAGCATGTGGCTCCTGTCGCAATCGTCTGTTATAATAAAAAAGAAGTGTGGATGAGGTAGAAAGAATTAGTGCTTTTGTGAGGGAAAAAGCTATTTTTAAACTCTGAATGAAAAGAGGTGGTTCGGCAGTCTCAACCCCCAGATGTACCAAAAGATTTTCGCCTAACGAATTTTCTCATCCTCCGTCTCATATTGACCTGCATATTCCTGCAATTCCTTTTGTGTTCAGAACACGAACCCGATCCTCGGTTATTTAAATCAGAGTAGAAATCACGAGTGTCGTTCACTTGTCCATTTTCAATTTAAATCGGCCATGCTTGATACATTTAACTTTTACTATAGCCTGTAGGAAGACATGCTAAAACATCTCTTTTTTTCAGAACAGCATTTAAGCAGAGAAGTTGTAATGGCTTTATTTTTCTCAATATTATAAATAGTGCAGATTGTCCAAAACTATTCACATATTCCTCTATCTTTGCTTTTCTGATATGTGGCAACCTAGGTAAATACTAACAAGAAAAGAAACCAGACAAGCCTAATTCAGCCAGCCAGTGATTAGAAGGGATGAATGTTGTTGCCCTCACTGGATTCAACCCCAGGTCTCCCGTGTGAAAGGCTGTGTCTGTTACATCTACACCAGCTTTGCATATGCTGCATGTCAGTATAGCTTCTCGCCATTAGATCACAAATTAACATCACGCCAAGTTTGAATATTTTAGAGACCATTAAGCATTGTGTTAAACTGACTAATGTTTTTTATTAAGTTTACTCCCACCACAAATAGCATATATGGCTTTTGCCTCTGGCTGTATTAACAGCATATTAGCCAGTAATAGGCCTAATATCTACTTACTACTTGGCATAGTCATAAAAATGTATCAATTTCTAGCAATTCCCAGTGTGATAGTCCGTGTCTCTAACCACTATGCAATCAGTCGGTCACTCACTCACTCACTCAGTAAGAGACATTTGCTCTTCTTGGCTGGCTCCTCTAACATGGTCTGGCAAAAACTTGGAAATGTGTTTTATCCAGTTTGAAGGGACAGTGAAACCACGCTAAGCCTGCCTTTTTATAAAACTTTTATAAATAGGCATGTTTCCAGACCTCCAAAGAGGCCTGACGAGATTGAAGGTGTGTCCTTGCGAGACTATTTCTGGAGCAATGAGCAGCAGTTCTAGTGAAATACAGAAAGCGGTTTTTGCTGAAAAAGAAATGAGTTAGTTTGAATTATGAGATTTGATTTGTAAATACCCTGCAATGGACTGGCGGCCTGTCCTGGGTGTTCCCCGCCTTTCGCCCCATGTCTGCTGGGATTGGCTCCAACACCCCGCGACCCTGTACGCGGTATTAGCAGTTGACGATAAGTGAATGAATGAATGAATAATTTGTAAATATCAATTTAACTTTACTAAATAGATGCTGAACCCAATCAGTTAAGTTTGATTCTGGGTGAGTTAATAATATGCTCAGGGGCAGATATTCATCTTGTTTTCAGGAGAGTTCTTGTGGTCAGATCAGTACAACCATTTTTCTATTATTGTAATAAGGCGTTGCTAGTTCAGCCAGGGAATCCGAGTGGGCATTGACTCAGGGATGCATACGCTGATGTCGGGATCGCTCCTACCACAGTCTCAAGAATGCACTATCTAATATGGCTGTCTATCTAAGCTGATCAGGGTACTCACTCAGCCTGCTGTTATACGGGTGGTCTTAGCATACGGTTGTTATAACCACCCACCACCCCAGCTGTAACGGCTGGTCACAGCCAGTGCCATGCCGGTTTTTGCAGTTCTATGTTCTGTGTGGTTAAGTTCTAGTTTTCCTGTTTCTATGTTTTGTCTTATCTGGAGATCTACTGTCCTGTAGGATTTCTCTTGAACCCCATTTGTGACTAACCAAGTTCCGGCATATGCTCCTCCAACGGCTCCTGATCCTCCACCAGCTCCGGATCCTCCTCCCCGGCTCCCGATCACCGGCCGCGTCCTGATCCTCCCAATCCTTCTCCACCGTCGTTTTCCTGTCTCTATGTTTAATCTCGCCATTGTAAATGGTTTCCCCTGTGTCTCGTTAACCCCTTGTTAAGTCCCTATTTAAGTTCCTCCTGTCCTAGTGTTAATTGTCAGTCATTATTGGATGTCATTATTGCTCTGTGTGTGTGTGTGTGTGTGTGTCTCTGAACCCTGTGATAAAATGTGAGTTTATTCTCGATACCTCTGCACCTGTATCCTGCCTTCTGCTGAACTGTGACCTCCACCTGTTCGGTTCTGTTCCCTTCTGGGTTGGGAGATTGGTACTGCATTCCTTGCTCATTGCTATAGGCATGGCTATCAACAATAATCCTGTGTTAATATGTTATTGCATGTGGTGGCTGTGAGTTACCCCAAAAGGTCAGAACTAAACGCCAAGACATAATATTTTCCCTGCTGAGCAACGTTTATAAAAAAATTGTTAAACAAAGGCCTTGCATTTCCTGTCCAAACTGTTGGGTATAAACTAGCTAGCCAACTACACAAGAATGAATAAACAATATGTTTCATTAGCTTAGTTTAGCAAATTTTCTTCTACTAATGTCTCACAAGGCACTGCATTAAAGTTTTTTTTAATTGCTTACACACTAAAATTAAAACCTTCCCACAATTAGCAAAACTTTACACTCAAGGAGAAAAATACCGACCAAGATTTGTAAGCACATTGTCAGCTTTACACTTCCTGTAAAACACTAAACACACTTGCCACAGAATTTGACAAAGAAATGTATCAATCTATAATTTCATTGCAATTTCAAAGCAAAGGCTTTCAAATGAACACACCCACGAGCCAATTGGTTCAACACGACCACCAGGTGTGCACACACACTGGTGCTTAATTGTAGACACACCGATCAGGTTTAAGCACTATAAAAAGGCAACAAATTCACCTTGAAACAAAAATGACCGATGTCAGAGAAAGAGAGAGATAGCGGATGACGGGTTAATCCGGAGAGAACAAGATGGTGGAAGAGGACAAGGTAGAGGTAGAGGGAGACCTGGAGGAGGAGTAGGAAATGCCTGAAGAAGACAACCAAATCTGTGTAATGAAATTTGTGCTACAATTTTGGACCATGTAATAAACCACGGACTAAAGCTGAGACTGGACTGAAAGTATAGCCTAACCTAAACAGGTACGCAGTGACATCAATAGTTTGGACATTTCACAAAGAGCACAGGTTAGAAACATATCTTCTGTCTGCAGAAAATACATAGCTTACTGCATGTACTATATCAACAGTTTTGGCATCTATTCCTGTATCATGTTACAGTCCCTACATGGATTTTGTTTGGCCAACATAGGATTGAACGTTGAGAACACCAAAAAGGGAGGGGCCCCCGATTCACACAGGAACAAGAGAGAGAGAGATCATAAACCTCATTTTGGTCAATAATGCAATCAGACTTAGAGAAATTTAAGCCCATATTGCCAGTGAATAACCCAATATTCAATAATGTCCAACAGGTCTCTCTGTCTACAATACCTTGTATCCTTAAAAAACTAAGTTCTGATGAAACAACCTTATAAAGTGCCATTTCAACGAAATTCAGACCGGTTGAAAGTCCTGTGGCGTGAATATGTGGTGGTATTGACTAGTATCGTGTACTGCACACAGAACTTTCTTCTGTACATGTAATGTTACTGTATAGCAGACCTCTAGTAAATTGATCTACACAATGTGATCTTTTGCGGTATTTCAGAAAGTTTTGCAAATGGATGCAGAGGAAGTCCCACATGAGTTTATATACATTGGTGGAGCTGGATTTATCCTGACAATAGTGAGAAGAAGGGGAATAAACGTTACTGGCCGTAGGGCTATTGTCAATGTACCAGGGCAACGTAGGGGTAACATTACCCTAAAATGACCCTTTGTCCTTACAACACTGACCTCATTCTTAAATGTTTAGACAGATTACACAATATTATCACAGCAGCAAACCAAAGGGACCAGATGCAATACATTGTCGTCTGTGACAATGTACTGTAGCTATCCGTCGTTCTGCTCTTGTCCAAAACTGGTTTCATCAACACCCACAATTTATAGTTCAATACCATACTACCCCTTCTTAAACCTCATCGAGGAGATCTCAGCATGGTGTTGGAAGGTTTATGATATCTGGCCCTATGTCCAGATGGCCCTCATTCAAACTATGGAGGTATCATTTGATCAAGTTGAAGCAGCATCCATACAAGGGTGGATTCGTCACTCCAAGATATTCTTCCCATGTTGCCTTGCAAATGAAAATATAGCCTGTGTTGTTGATGAGGTCCTGTGGCCAGATCCAGCGAGGCAGAGAGATGTTTGGGTTATTTTTATTTATTTGTTACCAAAATGGATATGTAATTTATGTTAGCTTACCGTAAGCTTACAGTACAATGGTATGTCCAGTAATACTGTATGAAAACTGGAGAAAAAAATTGTTATGAATGTTTAGTTGAAATGTTCAGTATTGATTGACTTGAGTTCATTAAAAGGGGTTAGAAAAACTGCTTAAGCAGTTGACAAAAACTGTAATGCATTAGCATTAGCATTAATGAAAAATGTATAATTACAGTTGTTTGTTAACTTTTTTGATCGTTATTAACATTGAATAGTTATATGGAGGCAAACTCTGATTATATACGTATAATGTTAGTATCTCAGGATTCTGCTAGCACATTGATGGCGCAAACACACTTTTAAAATAATATAATTTTTTTTACCATGCATGTCAATTAAGATTTTTTTATTTTATTTACAATAACAGCCTGGCAGGAGGTAAAAAGGCATCCTGTAGGGATTGGTTATTATAAATAAATAAAAAGAAGCATAGAACGCAGAACACAGACAGGATCAGCACAGTGCCAATATATCTTTTTTTAAATCATGCAAATGGACATCACTGAACTACAAAAGAGAAATGCAGAGAAAAGAGCACGACAACTGTGCATGACAGCGGCATGCATAATAAAAACATAGGCCTGGCAGTAGACACTATTAAAAAAGAAGCAGACAAAGACATCAATAGGACAACAAGGCGTAACTTCAATAAACAGGCACATCACATGAAGCAGTTGTGGGTGTCAGTAAATGTGTTACTGCTTGTGTCTTAAAAAGTGGCAATGGTGACAAATTGGATTGTCATTGTACATTGTCATAGTTTTTTGTTGTTGATTCCAATCATTTGGTGCGACGAACTGAAACCTGGAATGATCTAAAGGTATGTTTGCTTTCGAGATTCAACAGGATGTGACTAGCAGAGAAGGTGCAGTAGACATCTCAGAAGGGGGAGTGAGACCTAGGAAGGGTTTGTAAATAAGCATTAATCAGGTATATAGCGATGGACAGGTTTTGGGGGTGTACAGAGGGTAGTGATGCCTCATAAAAGGAATATGGGTGGCAAAGGAAATCAGGCTGAATGGTAGATTATAGAACATCTAGCTGCTCAAGAGCCCACCTGCTCATAGTACTGTAAACTATATCTCCAAAATCTAGTATATGTAAGACTATCATTTGACTCAAGGTGAGTTAGCAGACTGGGTGGAGAATAAACTATTAGAGTTGAGAAAAACCAAAGTTAACCATTGCCTGTAGATTGACGATTTGAAAATAGAAGAACAATGTACTGTCTAGTCAAACTCCCGAGTACTTGTATGAGGTGTCATTCTGTGTATTATGTGTTAATGAGTAACATGTACTATTGGAAATACTTGGCTTAAATGATGCATTTGTTATTAGTCAGTTTGGTGTTAACTATGCTATTACATAACAAGTATGAGTTTGAATTCTACTTCTGCCGGTTAAAAAGCTTGTTAATACAGCTGACAATGCTAGTTGATTTCAAAATTTGTGTGGGAATATCAACAAGCTAGACAAATGTGTGTCATTTCTGTGGAACTTGACGTTTCTCACCCAAAGAAACCTTCAAGTCCCATTGCATAAAGTGAGATGTGTAGGAAATACATTGAAACTAGGCTAGAGCCAATAGATTATGGCAGGGCTGCCCAACCTTGTTCCTGGAGATCTACTGTCCTGTAGGATTTCTCTTGAACCCCATTTGTGACTAACCAAGTTTCTGATTCAGCTTTTTATAAGAATCATGTCTGCTAAATTAGAGTTGGAGAAAATGTATAGGTTGGTAGATCTCCAGGAACAGAGTTGGGCATCATGGTAATGATCACTATGTCTGTGGCCGAAAAGTATCAGCATGGGTGCCTCCTTCCCTTTTCTATTAGCTTACCTCTCACACAGAGGCATTGCTAGGATCACAGTTCATTCGGGGCATCGCCCACCCACCCGCCCCACCCGGGACAGAAAGTACAGCGTTTTGAATGGACAGGTGAATATTTTCAATGTACACACTGGCGGCCTACACGTCTACATTGTCATCATGCACGATCGGAATTATAGATGAATAGATCAGGGGTTATATTTTAATTATTATAATCTTTGAGTCCGTTTGAGATCCAGGACACCCAGGCCTAACGACGCCACTGCTCTCACACATAAAACAATCTGCAAATAATCAAAATCATGATCAAATTGGTGACATTTAGACATGGCTTAAGTAGGGAAGTTAAGTACCCATCCCTGCCCTCGTGCTTGTCTGAGCTCAGGGCTTTAAATCCCCCGGTCTGATACTGTAGGTATTGGTCCACTCATCTACCGCCAAGAGCACCAGTCACAGACTGGCGTCTAGCTGCAGCTCTGCACCACATTACTCTCTTCTTCCTCCCTGTCGCTGCTTCCCCCCTTCCCCTCGATCCATCCCTTTCTCCCCTCATGGGCGCTGGGATGGCTGTCACTGGGCCGGGGACATGGGAGGTCTGTGGGGAGACGTTTTTCAGGTCTGTGTGGATCTGTCAGGCCTGGTCGACCCTGGCCCCCAAGCCATGGTGGATTGGCTAATGATTGGAGTAGACACAGTTCTTCTGGGAGATTGGCTTGGTGTCAGCACCAATGAGCAGGACATATTCTTCGTGTGGTATCAATATTTTCAATATTTACATACCAATTGTCAGTAGTATTATTTGCTCTGTAAGTATTAAGCGAGGCACATTTTTCCATGATTGTTGTTTTACTAATAAATCTACCTATTGCACTGAATGATGAAGCAGCGCTCACAAAATGTAATGTTTGTGTTACAAATATCTTACCACAGCAATAAAATAATTGGTAATTAAGGAAAGGAGCGTCAATATAATCCATGCACACTTTCATCACATTGGGTCTCATTACAAATGATTTGATCTATAATCTAATAGAATTCTCTTCTCAAGTTGTAGTTGGTGCATAAAAACTGGATGGAAAGATGTTTACTGTTATGAAGTGCAATTCTGTATGTCCTTTGGTCACAGTGTTAGTTTTCCATTTGGCTTGTTGACAGACTAAACGTAACTTGACGCATCATTTCTGGCATGTGAAAAATGAAAATCTGTCAATCCTGATCCAGCTTCACATACAGTTCTTCCTCACTTCCATCATTGTTGGGTTTGGGTCTGTGCTTGTCCACTTCAGAGGTAAACAGCAGTTTATTTTTTAACAGTTGTGTCATACTAACAGTGCCCGGAGGTTAATCAGAGGGCAGCGAAAATTTGTCTCACCCCGGACCAGCCTTGTTTTGTCACACTTTTGTTGTATGGAGGGATGTGCAAGCTCCATAATGGTTGTCGGGCTGGGAATGTGTTCTCCTTCACTGCATGTTGGTATAGATTTCCTGGTTGAGTCATAAGACGCAGAACATCTTGGCATATTGTACATCAGAGAAAACGTTTCAAACATTGACCTTTCTGAACGTGCTGTAGAGTTGAGGCAAGACCATAATTGGAATTAGACATCACAAAATGTCTTTGCCTTGTGCATAGTTTTGTACTACCAAAAGCATACAACCCTGATTATGTGTAAACACCGCCCAGACAAGAGAGAATGTAGTGATGCCCGAGCCACACAGTCCACTGAGCTTGCTATGTTTTCACATCATTTGTTCGTAAACTGTTTCTTTTGCTTTCTTTTGGTTAATGCATGAGTTGTGTTTTAAATTTCATTAAAAAAATACCACTTTGGCTTAATGTGTCTCCCCTGTCGTCCTGCATCCTTCTAGAATGAAGTGTAAAGTTTTATCCTCCAGAATGAATATGCATGAAATGGACACATGTAAGAGTTAAAAATGCTACCAATACAGTATTAGAATATAGTATATCATAATAGAAATCCCTAAGGAGATCGTCTGTTAATGACTAATGAGGCGAGCAATTCCCAAGACATGATGCTTTTTTTACTGCTGCTACTTCAGAAAGCTTCTTCAGTATCAACCTGTGCCATCTGCTTGCAGTTACACAAGCATCTAGCTCGAAGCCAAATCTAGTCCTTTGAGTGGACTAACCCTAGCCTGCCCTCACAACTGGAGCTATACTGGGCTTGGGTGATAGATCAGTTGTGCTGAACTCATGAATAACTCAATGACTTGTGGGTGTCAGCTTGAGTTTAAGCTCTCCCAGTTTCCGGGGTTAGGTTAGTGCATTAGGGCGATCTGTTATGCTTGATGGTTGAAACCTCCAGATCGGAACAATAGCAGGAAGTGTTCCATAATTACAGACAGCATAATTTAAGAATACAAAAATTGCTTTGTGCAACACTGTGACTTATGTGGATGTTCAGCCATCTCTATTTCCCATGCACACGACACAAACACATATGACAAACTGAAAACACACACAAACACAAACGTACCACTACCATAAGTGCACAGTGCATTGAATTAATGCATGGGGATGCAGAACACTGCATTTTCAAGTTATTGCTTATTCCCTCATCCATAGAGAATGTGCCCAATGAATAATACATTTGTGAATAAACACACATATTGATTTAAACATAAGTCTATGAATATACCAGAGATATTCACACCTGATTCCCAGTTCTCTCCCTCAACAGTCCCCATTATTCTATAATCACTGACCTCAGCACATTTTTCTACTCCTTTTTTTGTTCTATCGCACTGCTGTCTGTGAAAATAAATTAGATTCTTATCACTATGGATCAGGGAGAGCCAGCCTAAAGGCATAAATTGGCCTAATGCAAACAAGTGGGATGGATCGGATCATCCTAAATGTGAGTCACAAAGACAGGGATTTTGGGCCATGAAATGTATGACAGTTACCATCACTGTCACTCTGGTCAATGATGCAGAGGAAGATCGAGTGAGGGGAAAAGAAGGAGATTGAGATAAATGAGAAAAACATTCTCTTGTTGTGTTGCTTAGAAGAGCAGTAAAGAGACTTTAAGAGCAAGCAAACATCTGCAGGGTTTTGACCTAGCAAGACCCCAAAACAATGGCAATGTTTTGAAGTTAGTCGTTCACGACTTCTGCCAGATGACCGCCATCTGGTCCTACACCTCATTAATGGACCTCTGTTTATAAAAATTCATAAAGGTAATTTGCATCTCCCTAATCAGAAGTCTTGCAGTTGAGAAACGTAGGCTGAATGTAATCGGCTGTAAAAAAAGACATGTTCCACACAGTTGAATTCTGTGGGTTTAGATCGCTCTGGGATACAAACACTCCTTCAATATGAAAATTATACTTGAAAGACATGATAAAATATTCACCAATGAGGAGTGTAGGATGATGGCACAGTGCCTTGGGCAAGTTGGCCTGTTGTGAATTGTTTTTCCTGGGCAGAGAGTGAAAGACGTGGAGATAGTAGAGGGCAAAAACCACGGACAGATAGGGTGGATACCATATTAATGCTTATGTGGAAATATTGTTTACATGTTCTTAACAATCCAAGCCATTTTTCTTCTCTGTATTTACCCCTGTCTATTTGGTTGCTAACAAACCTCTCTATTCAACACTACATACATGTTTCTTTTTTCAACAGCTTAGTTGGTTTGAAGGACAGTACTAAAGGTAGATATTAAAAAGGTTAGGATTTATTTCAATACTTAACGGCTAAACCTCCATCATACAACAATGACTCAACAGTCCAATACCATTTCCACAGCTCTGAAATAAGTATTTGACGCTTGTCAAATGTTGGTATTGAAGTCATTTCATCCCAAGACAGTAAAACTCCAGGAAAGAGGCACCAACTATTTTCCATCTGACATTTTCCTTCATTCAGTATCCCCCCTTGAGAGTGTCAGACAGACAAATCCCTGACATCATTAGATCATGAGAGAAAACTGTGGTGTATTGATTTGGCTCCTAGAATTTTCTAGGTCACCATTGATTACCCAACGTGATTTTTTTCTGTCTCTGTCGTTGGCGTGTCCCTGGATTTATTTTTAGGCCTATGTTGATCAATAGGAGGCCACTGTGTGTCTCGCTGGCATTGTGCTCCCACTACGGATCTGGTGTAGGTCAGTGGCAAAGGAACTCAAAGGTTGAAACCAATGATGGGAATCAATGGCTGGGAAATGTCAGCTAGCATTGCAGTTTACTGTAGCAAGCAGGTTGGAAAGGACACTATTGAGCCTTTTATTTCTTGTGAATTGATGTCTCAACCCCATTTACTTTTTCAATCTCTTCCAGTCAAGCCAATGTGACAGACAAAAAGTTATGAAAACATCAATGAAGTCTACTTATACATAGCTAACAGATAGTGCCTAATTAACAATAATGGAACAGCCTCAATTGCAATGTGTGGTCATACCGTAACATAACTTCTGTTTTTAGAATACATTTTTCTTTACCATTTAAAATGCATTGACATTAATGCAGGGGCAACTGACTACCAACAACTCCACAAAGGCATCATACTACCCAGAAAATGTCAGTTATATATAAGGTAATATATGTGTGAACACAGTCAGATCAAAACTTGCAGATACATTATATTTCAAAACCATGGCTTGTTGTCACTAGACATTTTTTTCGTATTCTACATTACTCAATTTGGTTACAAGTTACTCACTGTTTCTTATTTACATAAAGCAGCTTAGGTACTAGAACAGAGGAATCCTAAAAAAATAAAAAGCTATTGAAAGGGGCTGCATTTATTCTTTTTTTTATGCCAGATTCCTTATGTAGTCCTTGGGACTTGGGAATTTTGAGAGCTTTGGTCAAATATGGAACATGTATTCAATCTTGCACAACTTCCATGTCTTTTATTATTTTGGAAACAGTATGCTTTGTTATTAGGTGTCTAAGAAGTGTTCTAAAATAGCAGTTGGCCTGAATCCAACCCATACTGCAGCAGTCTATATACACCAGAGGCTCCGGCATAGACTGCTGGACCTCTTTACAAATTTCAGATCATAATGTTATCTACATCTGGAATACCCAAATACTATTCAAGACGCTGACACACATTCAAGGACATTGTCATTATTTGGCATTTATACACTGAACAAAAATGAAATGGCAAAATTCAGCAATTTCAAAGTTACAGCTTATACAAGGAAATTGTCAGCTGAAATAGTCATTAACACCATATCTCTGGATTTCACGACTGGTATTACAAATATGCATCTGTCACAGATTCTGGAACAAAAAAGAAAGGATGTACATAAAAAAACAGCTAGTAAATGGCAGCATAACACATCCCAATCACACAGAATTGATTAGTCTGTTTGAAAAGTTGTCCCAACTCTTCAACCTCTAATGCGAAGTTGCAACAAGGTACAAGCTGTCGTTCCCATAAATTCAGAGCATCCCGGACATGCTTAATGGGTGACATATGGTAAACGTAGACCAAGAAGAACCGAGGCATTTTCAGCCCCAGAAGTTGTGTACAGATACTTCTGACATGGGGCAGCGCATTACGCTAAAACAAGGTAGTTTCGGCAGATGAATGGCAATCGATAAAACAGAATTGTGTTGTTTTTCTTGTTTCCTTTTGTCTGGTGAGTGCAACGACTATACTGCTGAGCTTTTCTGAGACCGTTGCTAACAGTTTATGTAGATATTTTTTGGTTCTACAAACCCATGCTTTCATCAGCTGTCCGGGTTGTTGTTATCGAATTATTCAAGAAGCTGAATGTAGAGTGTGTGGTGGCTCTCGCGGTCGGTTGTGTCAAGTTACCTAAAACAATGTTGGTGGTGGATAACTGAGGAAAACATGTAAATCCCTGGCAAAAGCTCTGGTGTGCTTTCTTGTAGTCAATATGCCAATAGCACTCTCCCGCACAATGGAGACATGCGTGGCATTGTTTTGGGTGACAAAACATTTTGTAGCCCTGGGTCACAGAACTACACATTTTTGGTGGGTTGGCCCTTGGACTAAATATACAGTTTCTTGCAAACCCAGTAATGGGTGTTTGTAGGCTGGGTGTTTTGTAAGACCACTTTGCCACAACTGCTGATGTAAAAAGGGCTTTATTAATACATTTAATTGATAGATAGATCATGGGAAAACGTTTTATTACATTTTAATCATGCCTATTAAAATCCATAACTGCCCTGCACTGGCATGAATATTACCATAAATGTTTTCTTAATTTTTAAAGAGACACATTAATTCACAGGTTAGTAAAGTAGATTGAGTGGACCAAAAACATGGACAGATGTTGAGTGTTTTTGAAAATTATTTTAGTTAAATTGCAAAGTATTTTGCCATCTTTCTACAAGAAAAACAATGAATTGCTGTTTCTTTTGATGTAAAATAAATGTGGATTATTGCAGGGGAAGGCAAACTGCCCTGTACTTTATACTAACACAGAATATTGCCAAAATAGTGAACAGTAAATCTTCATTATCTTTTTCTTATTTGATTATTCATTGTGTGATAACAACTACGTCCTAAAGAAGTATTTTAATCATTAACTGCATTCCTGTGTTAGCACTGTCTCTTCCTCTGTGATAATACTGTAACTTCCTCTGTTAAAGATAATATAGAGGCTGGTGCTGATAGAGCTGTTAAATTCTTTACAATCCTACAAATCTTTATGACTTCATTAGGCCAGAAGTGTTGTCCTGTTAACCTTTTTGGTTTTTACTGGGGTTTGCCAGTATAAAACACCTGCTCATAATAGGGATGTGGCATTTTTATTCTTTTCACCACTGCCATTGATAAGTGCAGTGGGGAGAACAAGAATTTGATAGACTGCTGATTTTGCAGAATTTCCTACTTAAAAAGCATGTAGACGTCTGTAATTTCCAGAAAATCACATTGTATGATTTTTAAACAAATTATTTGAATTTTTTTGCATGATATAAATATTTGATCATCTGCCAACCAGTAAGAATTCCGGCTCTCACAGACATCTTAGTCTTTCTTTAAAAAGCCCTCCTGTTATCCACTCATTACCTGAATTAACTGCAACTGTTTGAACTTGTTACCTGTATAAAAGACACCTGTCCACACACTCAAACAGACTCCAACCCCTCCACAATGGCCAAGACCAGAGAACTGTGTAAGGACATCAGGGATTGAATTGTAGACCTGCACAAGGCTGGGATGGGCTACAGGACAATAGGCAAGCAGCTTGGTGACAACTATTGGCGCAATTATTAGGAAATGGAAGAAGTTCAAGATGACGGTCAATCTCCCTCGGTCTGAGGCTCCATGCAAGATCTCACCTCATGGGGCATCAATGATTATGAGAAAGGTGAGAGATCAGCCCAGAAATACACAGCAGGACCTGGTCAATAACCTGAAGAGAGCTAGGACCACAGTCAAAGAAAACCATTAGTAACACACTATGCCGTCATGGATTAAAATCCTGCAGCGCACGCAAGATCCCCCTGCTCAAGCCAGAGCATGTCCAGGCCCTTCTGAAGTTTGCCAATGACCATCTGGATGATCCAGAGGAGGAATGGGAGAAGGTCATGTGGTCTGATGAGACACAAATAGAGCTTTTTAGTTTAAACTCCACTCGCCGTGTTTGGAGGAAGAAGAAGGTTGAGTACAACCCCAAGAACACCATCCCAACCATGAAGCATGGAGGTGGAAACATCATTCTTTGGGAATGCTGTTCTGCAAAGAGGACAGGATGACCGCACCGTATTGAGTGGAGGATGGATGGGGCCATGTATCGCAAGATCATGGGCAACACCCTCCTTCCTTCAGTAAGAGCATTAAAAATGGGTCACGGCTGGATCTTCCAGCATGACAACAACTCCCGAACACACAGCCAGGGCAACTGAGGAGCGGCTCTGTAAGAAGCATCTCAAGGTCCTGGAGTGGCCTAACCGGTCTCCAGACCTGAACCCAATAGAAAATCTTTGGAGGGAGCTGAAATTCTATATTGCCCCGCAACAGCCCCGAAACCTGAAGGATCTGGAGGTCTGTATGGAGGAGTGGGCCAAAATCCCAGCTGCAATATGTGCAAATCTGGTAAAGAACTACAGGAAATGTATGATCTCTGTAATTGCAAAAAAAGGTTTCTGTACCAAATATTAAGTTCTGCTTTTCTGATGTATTGAATACTTATGTCAAGCAATAAAATGCTAATTAATTATTTAAAAATCATACAAGTCATTTTCTGGATTTTTTATTTAGATTCCATCTCTCACAGTTGAAGTGTAACTATAATAAAAATTACAGACCTCTACAAGCTTTGTATCAGCAGTGTATCAAATACTTCTTCTCCCCACTGTATGTATATTTGTTTCCTGATAAAAAGTGTAATCTCACTCTATACTGGCCAGAAAGACCAAGCTAGCAACTGACTTTATTCCATGTGCATGTAAACTATTCAATAGTTAAGTTCTACTTTCTTTTCCTCCGTGTCCGTGTACAATACATCATTTTATTACTCCCCATATCCTGGCTCTGAATATTTTTTATACAAACATATCGGATTGAAAAAATAAGTGTGACTATTCAATGAAATTCCTTTGAAGCCTGAGCCAAAACTCCTGAGGTGTAAAAGGTGTGACAAGAATATCCTGATGTGTTTAAATTAAGTATTCCAATTGAAGAAATGTTTTTTTTTACAAAGACCTAGGCAACCCCAGAAAATCTCTAACCATTGTTTTAACCATCGCTTCACGTTCTTATGCACCCCCTCCTGTCCACTCAAAGGGCATACGTCCACCCACTCAAATGTGTTGCTATTCAATCACTCACCTACTGCCTGTGGAATTACAATCCATACGACAAGAGGCTCTCATGACCACTCTAAAATAATCCATTAAGGAAAATGGGCAAATACAAACAACCATTTTTTATTTGCAGAGAATAACAGTGGTTTGTTTAATTTTTGTTGTCTGATAATTACATCTCAAATGCTTTGTACAAATTGTCACACATACAGATAAGCGAACACTACATGAGGGTTATGAAGAATTCTGCACTCACAAGACAGTGAATCTTCAGAGAGCTCTGATGTGCTACTGTTAATATGGATGGATTCCTAATCAGCTATTAAACTTGGATTCAATTAGTCTTTTAAATATTTTTGGTACATTGACCATGCCTTGTGTAATTCAGCCAATGGAATTCTACCAAAAGTACAAAGATCACCCAGCTTGTGATTCAGACAGGCTCAATTAAGTACTTTTTCAAACTAAACTAATAGGATTTGAAACCTGGAGCTCATCTTGTCAATCCTGCTGAAGTAGCAATTTGGGCGTAAACCATGCGTATGATGATTTCCATGTGTGTGAGATTTATCAATATAAACACTTCACTGAGAATGTGGGTACAGTTACACATCTATGGCCATGCTTGCATACATGCAGTGGCAAATGGTGGAATGAGAAAACATTTGCAAACCTAACCTAGATATTTTTTGCATGGAGTAAGCAAATGCATGCACTTATTTACAGTGGTTATTTTACATTGTTTGATTGAGTGGCTAATGCGTGCGCTCTCTGCGGAAATTCTCGAACTGGCACTGAAGTTAATATTCATACTTGATCTGAAAACAACAACAGTAATGCCTGTTATGTTGGTGGGCTTATTTAGTGTGTTTCTAAAATAGGCAATATGCAAAAAGCTTGCCCGGATCTATCATTCAGGCTAAATGTCAGCATTCAGTATGAAATAAAAATGATTTATATAAGAGTTGGGTTCTATTAAATAAGTTGTTACTTTTGCAGTGTCATCGTATTGCCAGCCCTGTGAAGTGTAATTTAGACAAAACTGTATTTAGCCCACTTAAAGTCAACTTCTGGCTCTTCTGTTATTTGTAGAATGTGAGGTGCAATCCATGAATTAACATCTTTGCAACAATGCAGCTATATATGTCAGAATCAATAGCTGAATGTGACATTTCACCCTGGACTGTTGCCTGCAGTTCATTCACATTCCATACACCATTGCAGAACAGGTTGGACTTGAGGGGCTTATTTGTCTTTAAATTATTGGGAAATAGACAAAACCTACACCACCTTAAAAGCATCATTACAAGATGAGTTGAACTGTATGATTAGAGGCTTCCCAGACTAATTTCAAAGGTAGCAGGTGGAACAATACTCATTCATTCTGCAGAAAATAAGTGATGCCATTTTGCACCTACAAGAGGGAATTGTTTACAAGGGGATGGTCTTTAAGGGATTGTTAATTATATTTATCAATGCTGAAGAAACCTGAATTGTTCTAATTGTTCTGTCTTTGTAGTGATATTTTTATTTCTACTAGTCAATGGAGCCACAGCTACGCAAGTCAAATAAAATACTTTGGCATGGACTCAACTGACACAATATACTTCTCCTTAAATTTCGGACATAATAGCGGTGCGTTTTCTTTGATTTCTTTTTGTTGCATTAGTTCTTCTTACATCATTGTATAATACCCATAGGCTTTGAAGGGATAATTTTAAGAATGCATGGTTCATTAGGTGTGTTTGGTAATGCAAATAGCCAAGGTTATCAGCAGCTTAAACCAATTGGCATTTAGTAATGTGATATCCTACCATTGTGTATATGATGTTATTTAGATAATCATACTTTTTCCATGCAGACAAATACTTAAACATTTGTTTGTAAGTAACATTTTTGAATAGTTTCTACCCCATATTGATAAATGATAACCAAGGTCTTGCAGCCACTGCCCAGATGGATCAGGGATCATTGATCCTTCCCACCTGGTCTTCTCATTAGCAGAGCTAGAATTCCTGGCGTTCAACCGGACCAGGAGACCATGTCGAGCCGGACAGGAGCCCTTTAGATGTCAAAGGTCTGTGGAGAAATGATAACAACCCAAGTTCTCAGGTGGGTGAAAAAAAAAAAAAAATCGATTGGTCGATCTGGTTAGAAAGAGACCTTGTTTGGAGAAAGAAAGTGAGAAGAGACTGCATATGAATGTCGTAGGGGATACAGTCCTTGAAGAATTTTCTGACTTAGCAGGCTTACTTAGTAGAATCACACTAATACATATGCTAACTGATAATATCCATATGTGAACTGCCATTCAAAGGTTTGGGGTCACAAATTTCCTTGTTTTCAAAAGAAAAGCAACGTTTTTGGCCAGAGAAATTACATCACATTGATCACAAATACAGTGTAGTCATTGTTAATTTTGTAAATGACTATTGTAGCTGGAAATGGCAGATTATCTATGTAATATCTACATAGACAGAGACCGACTAAAGGCAACCATCAGTTCTGTGTTTCAATTGCATGTTGTGTTTGCTAGTTTTTCATTTTAAAAGGGTAATTGATCATAAGAAAATGCTTTTGCAATTATGTACCGTATTTTTTGCACTATAGGGCGCACTAGATTATAAGGTGCACTGTCAATGAATGGTCTATTTTCGATCTTTTTTCATATATAAAGCGCACCGGACTATAATGCGCATTAAGCGGGAAAAAAATTGTCAGATAAGTCAGTCACTGTAATATTATGGTGAAGCACAGTATGTATTACTCCGCAACGCTCCTGGCTACGGTAGTCGTAATGCTGCAAGCGGTGCGGCTTTGTAGTTTACCAAAGTCGTACTAAAACATTTTGACTTAGCGCCGTGAGCGCCTTGTACCACACAAAATCGCGTAGAGGTCAGTAAGCAAAACCAGAATTAATACATATATACGGCGCTTCGGATTATAAATCGTTTTTTGATTAAATTAAAGGCTTTTAAGTGCGCCCTATAGTGCAAAAAATACGGTAAGCACAGCGGAAATCTGTTGAGCTAATTTAAGGAAGCAATAAAACTTGCCTGCTTTACATTAGTTGAGTATATGTAGCATTAGCAATTGTAGGTTAGATTACAGGTTCAAAATGTCAAAAAAGCTCATTAGTCAATTCTGGTTCTGAGAAATCAGTCTATTCCATGTGGAAAATTGCCAAGACACTAAAGATCTCATACAACGCTTGGTACTACTCTTTTCACAGAACCTCACAAACTGGCTCTAACAGGAATAGAAATGTGGAGTGGGAGGACCTGGTGCACAATTGAGCAAGAGGAAAAATACATCAGAATGTCTAGTTTGAGAAACTGACTCTCACAGGTCCTCAACTGGCAGCTTCATAAAATAATGCCTGCAAAAGACCAGTCTCAGTGTTAACAGAGAAGAGGTGACTCCGGAATGCTGGCCTTCAAGGCAGAGTTGCAATGAAAATGCTATATCTCAGACTCTCAGGGCTGCTGGTTGGGACCCAAGCGCGGAGAGCGGCTAGTAGAGTAGTCGGGGACAGGCGGAAGGTCGATTCACGGGTGGGCGACAGTGGTACAAGATGGGAACAGGCAGAGTAGTCGGAGACGGGCGAGAGGTCGGAACACTGTCGGGCAGCTAACATACAGGCAGGGAGCAGGCAGAATCGTCAGGGACAGGCAGGAGGTCGATACACGGGGAGGCTGTACGTAGGTAAGTGAATCGCGAGAAAAGGCATGCAAGCATAAACCATGATCCAGCAGGGAAGGGATGGCAGTGAACTGAAGATATACTGCAGGGGATGAGGAAAGTGGAAACAGGTGTGTGATTACGGATTGGGAGCAGGTGTGAGTGTGTGCCGATAAGGGACAGGTGCAGAGCTGAGTAACGAGCCAGAGCGATCATGGCTCAGCGACGCACGGCCCCGCCTCCACGTGATCGCGGAGGCGGGGGCATGACACAGACTGGCCAAGAAAAGAAACAATTAAGATAGGAAAAAACATAGTAGGGCTGGACCCAAATATTCGGCTATTAGTTCGTTGGGTAGGTAATCAGTTGTAATTTTTGCTATTCGGATATTCATTTTTGTTTGGACATAAAATGGAAGCTATAAATAAAGGCAAACTGCCCCAAAAGAATTGTGAGCATGCCTGACATTCTTCTCATTGACAGCAGTGAATGTCAAGCTTCAGTTCACCTTGGCCATCTAATATTGGCATGAAAGTAGTTGCCACGCACTCATGGCTTCATGGGTGAAAAACACAACAACATTAGTGATGCAAACAAAAGTTGAAAACACAACAACATAAACACACAACACAAAAGCATTATCAAAAATTTTACATTTATAAAAATGATGCATTTCAGAAAACAATCAGTTACTCGCAACATAAGTGCTCCAGACCACTAGGGGCAGTGCCAAGTGGAATTAGTTGGGTTTTGAACAGAATATACATTTCATTTCATACCGCAACACTTTTCTTGTAAACTCATTGCAAAAAAAGTTGGCTGATAAGTGTTCACGATAGCTAGCTAATAATGAAAACAATAACATAAATGCACCCAAAGTCAGTCGCCCAGTATGAAATGAAATGCATATTTTCTGCATATGGCTGTTTGGCCATGTGCACATTGAGATTGCGCAAATCTAAGATTCGCTTTACTCCCCCCGACTTTGTGGGGGATTTTTCTATGAAATGCATATATAAACTGATGCTTATGAAAATATTAAAGTTGCAATGTATAATCACGTAGTTTTATTCTAAACATATTAATGTGGAATCCACACTCACAGGAAATGACTTCTGGGATAGGACGAATTACACATACAGACAATTTCTATGTTCATCATAATGTATGTCCCTTATGCTGAGAAATAGTCATGAGCAGGCAATTACCATGAGCCCAGAGAGCGGCGTTTCTAAAGTTTACTGCCTTTGTATCCACTGTTGGGGTGTCCTGAGTGTGGCCGATAAGCTGGTCATAAAGCGTACTCTGTGATAAGAGATGACCTGAGTGTGGCCCATGTGCTTAACGTAACACTTACTTTGTGGACAATGATGGACATGACCGAAGTATGAACCATGAGAATGTTGTGAATTACTGTCGCAAATTACGAGCATTCAGGGAGGTAGAAGATAAGAGGCGCACCCCACCCTTGGGGGTTGCCAACTGGATTAAGTCAGATGGCGTAATGTGGGAAAATGCTGTATAAAAGCCATGGTCCGGACTCAGAACATTGGGGGTATATCTGCAGAAGGACCTGGCTTAAATGTCTGTCATTATTGTATGATTTTCATTAAAATGTATTTTATCTATTTTTTTGTAAAATGTGGTTGATTTTCCACGACAACTTCTTGGGAACCAGTCTGAGATCCTCCGGGACCTCTGAGATTGCTCCTTTACCCAACAGTTCCGTCACCTCTGCCAGGAGAGCAGATGCTTTGTCCAGCGATGACATTACCATTTCCACGATTCTGGAAATGTTTTGGCTGAAGCAAAAGAATAAGTAATCAGTAGCACTCAGCAAGCGATTGCTGAATAAAATGGGTGTTCTCTGGGCTAACGTGTCCTATATAGGGGCAGGCGTGCCCTGATTGGCTGTTGCATCTTGCATAATGAGTTTTCAGTACGGGCCGCTAACGTGGCTGGGGTAAACCACTAGGAGGTAAAGCCCCTTTAGGGGGCGGAGCTGCACGACATATAACTAATTACATTATAAAAGTGATTAAATTTGACTCAGCACTTGATTGAGTGCTTTTTCTTCTGGACTGGTGTATTGATTTGTTCACATTATTATGTGAATAGTTTAGCTTCGTATTTGAATATCTAACTATAGGTAGCTCACAGTGCTATTAAGTTAATGCTAGCTTGGCTAGTTACCCAATGAAAAATGATCGGTTGGACTCCCTTTATGGACAGACAAAATTATTAACAGCTAGGCTAGCTATCGTTAGGTAATTGAAAAGGATTAACAGATTTTTCACAATATTGTATACATTGCTTAATTCTCTATCTAGCTGGCATGTAACAAATATGTATAATGTGATTTTAAGTTCACCACAGAAAGCTACAGGTGGGCTGACATCTTTTATTTGATGACCAGACTAAAGTTACACATTTTACAGTAGATAGCGAGCGTAAGGTCACATCTACTGTCTGTCGAATGTTGGTAGAAAGTCAGTTGTGGAAATGCCTATGTACCAACCGACACTGATTAACAACACTGATTAACAACAAATATGATCTGAATTGCCTCTAGTGATTGGGTTTTTTGCACGGGTGTCCATGCAATTGTTTTAGAAATGTTAGTCACTAATTCTTAGTTTGTCATGTCCTGGCACGACTATGTCAATAAGATCCAAGGGCCTCTGCCTCATTTGGAGCACGGACACCTGTTTGTTTTTATTGCCCTCGCCTGTTTTCCTTATCACTGTCCCTATTTTGAGTAAGTTCCTCCTTCCCCTAATTTATCTTGTAAGTCCTCCGTTCTCATTGTGCCAGTTTCCTGCCTCCTACAAGCAATGTCAGTACAACCCACTAGTATCTCAATTAGATTGACTTCATCAATAATTAAATAGATAAATACACTAATTGCTGGTTCCAACTCTTTGATTAGAAACAGCATCATATATCTATATTAACAGGCGAGTCATCATCGTGTCAGTTGAATTCTTTTCCGTTTTCGCTCAGCAGCCCAAAGCACTTTTCTGTGAGCATGCAATGACTGATTAGACCATGGAGCAGGACGGGACAGCTGAGCCGGCTGGGAGCAAAGGTGATATTCTTAGGACTTGGAAAGTGAGTAGATTAGGGTAGAGCCACACTCAGGAGACAGAAGGGAGGATGTCTTCTCCAACTGGTATCCAGGAGCTTCATATCAGATGGACATACATTTAAGTCCGGAAATAATTGGACACACACAAGTTTTGTTATTTTGTCTGTTCAGCAAAATATATTCAAGTTACAGTTAAATAATGAATATGGGCTTATAAATACTGTCAATGAAATTTTCCTTTTTAGTGAAGATAATATACATTTGCAGCAGTGTATTGACAGATGTTTTGGGAGTTATGCTGTTTAATAATGGATGATGTTGTATGCTGTCAACTCAAACGTAGTGGCACTGATCTATTTCTATGAAAATGTAAAAATAACCACAATAATTTGTGTTGAAATTATTAATAAACCTATCAATTCTTATGAACCAAATCTAATATAAGAATCTTCACACAGAAATGTGTTTGAGTCATTTGGAACTCATAAATGTTCATCAATTACTTTTGATTTCATTGAGATTTTACGAGATTACACATTCAAAATTCCTGTAGTCATGTATCAACACGGAGAAGGTCAGTGACCACACAAATAAATGAAAGAAAAGTTTGATGACCATTAGGTATTAACCTAGGTAGTGGCTGTAAATAGATTTGTTTCACATCTGAAAATACAACATATTTATATCTTATCTTGCAATCCTACAGCGTATGGAGGCTGAATAACAAATATGACTTTTTCATAATCTTTGTACTATTTTATGAAAAATCATCCACCAATAATGTATAGTCGCTTTACAAACCATTTTCGTCTTCCCCAATAAGATAGGAAGGCATCAAGAGACCAGATATATTGTGATTGTGTGTAATTTTCCAACTTTGTTCTTGTTGTCAAAAATGTTTTACTTAGGATTTCTGAACTTCTCCCTCACATTAATACCTTCTATAAAACCTGACATTTAAGTAATTTAGCAGCTGTTTGCCAAACAAAATAATTGCCGCCATTGGGGGGTTTGAGCAATAACTCGGTAAATAACGATTTGTTATGCACACTCATTGTATTTTTCTTGGGAAGTAGGTAATATGTCACATAAAATATTAAATTTTTTTAGGTTATATAGGTATACACACATTGTCTTAGGGTCATTTTTTACTTGTAAGTTATAGAATCATTTACAAACCACAAAACCCACAGACACACACACACACACACACACACACACACACACAGACACACACACACAATGAGAAATGTAGATGTACTAAGTAAAACTTCCTTGTGCATGTGTAGCATTTGCCCTCCATGATGCCACACATGACTCAAGTTCACAGACAAAATATAAATAATTTCATACAAAATAGGGGGGGGGGGGGGGCCGTCTGCCATACCTCTACAACCCTGGGTCTGAAATAACAGTGGATGAACAACTGGTTCCATTCAGAGGAGCATTTCTATTTTCATATGTTTAATGTAAGTTATTTTCACTGTGGATTTTATTGTGTATTGCTGTAATACCATGGATTTATGTGATTGTTTTCAGTGACACTAAGTAATCAAAAAGTTGCTGTCCTTCCCGTCCGTATATGCCCAGCAAACCATGAAAGTATGCCATCAAGATGTGTGGCCTGTAACGCACAACCCAGCTACACTTCGAAGATGCAAGTCTACACAGGGAAGCTGACCACTGGAAGCCTGGTTAAGAACAAGGGGATGCATGTTATGCTTGCTGTGACATATACACTGAGGGGGCACAATGTCACCTTTTACAATTTCTTCACCTCTTACGAACTCAGCCAGCAGCTCCTGAAGAGATCCCCATGGTTGGCACAGTTAAAACAAACCAGAGCTCCCCCTGCTCCCCCAGCAACAAGGGGATGGGAGGCCTTCTCAGAGTTTTTCTTCACCCTCACCACCACTGAAATTTCTTACATCGCAACCGACAGGGAGAATCTAAACTTTCTGTTATTCTCAATATCTAGGCACATTCACTTCTAATGAAACGTACATTCAATAGTTGTTAATGCTCAGATCCCACATCCCAAAGAGGAGGGTTAGGGTCAAGAATGTGGTCCTTGTGAGCACAAAAGGGCTTAGATTAGTGATTGTGAGGATAGAAAACCGGCCATCATGAGGGACAAGGTGATTAGAACTTACAGCTGCTGTCCCCTTACAGCTGCTGGTCACCTTCCGTAACATTTTAGATTAGATTAGATTCAACTTTATTGTCATTGAAAAGTATGATTACAGTACAGCAAAATGCAGTTAGCATCTAATCTGGGGGGCAAATAGAAGGAGGCAGGAAATGTACAAGTGGTTTTATGGTAACATCATTGATGTGTCCTCATACAATGCCTTTTTAATATGGAACAAGATGAACCTGAATGCCTGCTAAGTGGAATGAGAGGGTGTTTCTGGATCAGCTGGGAAAGGTACTTGTTACTCCACACATTCAAAGAAGGGAGCACCTCACAGCAGCAGCCTCTGCAGCACTTATGAAAGCTGGTCAGGGGGCTGAATCTTGTCCTGATCCACCTGAGGCTGCAGCTGAGGCAGACAAGAGGAGATGCCAATTCTGCTCACAAATACTATGTGATGCATACGTGAGAAATACATCTGCAAAGTCCATCCGCACACATACTTTCCTACATTTGCTTATTTGAGTTGATTGATTCACGTTATTAACATTTTAGTTTTTCATCTATTATCTTTTTATTATTATTTAATTTTGTTGTTTATATTCCTTGTGGATGGGATCAATGCTTAAAAAATGGGAGATGACCAGTATTTTATAAAAACATGTAACAGGCCATTTGGAATATTGCCCGAATTGTTGTTCAGCATGCATCATGGTTTCATGCATCCAGACACCAGCTGTTTGAGTCAAATTCAAATGAATATGATATGAATAATAGACATTGGAATCCTTACATCTCCCTCCTTACTTAGTATGAAAAAGATTGGTAGTAAGGGCTATACGCAGTGCATCCACTTGATTTCAGTAAGCATTACGTGGCACTAGTCTTATACAGTATGTCATATAAATTAATAAGGCTGATGCAACAGGTCAGAATGTTTGGCTTACAATTTTGATACACTATTGTTTATTTACATTTTAAGTGCTGCTTTATGCACTTTGACACAACATATTTGAATGGTTTCATACCAGCTGTTCAGTGCATAGAGATGGAAATATGAGTTGGACACATAGGCCAAAGAGAGGATAACTGAAGATGCAACAACTGTTTAGGGTTTGAAATAAAACTAGGATTTATGACTTGGCCTGTTTAATAGTTATTTTCCAAACCATTTGAATATGAATGGAAGTGTACAATGTACTGTACTTTCCTTCCCCATGGCTTGGTTTTCTTCTATGGTTAAATGTGCTAGAAAGTTAGCTACAAATTATTCTTGCCTATCAGAACAATGTAATCATTATTTGAAACAATCTTGTGACTGCTGGTTTGACCTACTCTGTTTTGAATTAAAGGTAAGAGAATGCAGATATTTGTCATTGCACATACGGTCCAACCAAAACTTGGCTTTGGCATTAGACCAAATCTATCCAAAGGTCCAAACAACTGCCATGACGAGCAACTGAATGCACTAGAACTGCCAGGCCTTTCTGACCCCTAGTAACCGCCAGAGCCGAACGACGTTTGTCGTCAATGGCATACGAATCGTTCCTATTAGCATGGACATTTTCATACGCAGCATCACCATCCAGCCAGAGCATCAGTTCATCGACTAGGTCGTCATTATGTATATAAAAAAAATATATAAGAATTACAGTATTTGTCTGTTTTAAATGGTTAATTAATTTGACAAATACAAGAATGTGTTTTTATTGATGGTCTCATAATACGATAAAAAACTACAAAAAAGCCCGAAATGATTAGGTTGTGAATAGCGCGTCCGTTGTTGTGGGGCTATTGAGATTAACACTGCCGATGTATAGCTCTACTCTTACAGATTAATGGCATATCATATTTTTCTATAGGTGACATGGATAAGTTACAGAGAGGAGCTGTCAAAAAAAGACGAGGCAGCAGGACATAGACGGAGAGGTGGTAGAATGCAGGACTTTTAATACAACGGTTTAATAACAACAGACTAAATGACAACAACACATCAAACAGGAATGCCACACAAAACAATAACCAACACCAATCATAGGGAACTTGAGAAACTAAAAAGAGAGGCCAACAAGAAGCAGGTGAAATCAGTTTGCACAGGGGATGGAAACAGAACACAGAAGCACACAAACAATAATTAAAATATAATGAATATAGGCAGTGCCTGGCTGTTACACTGAAATTAAAGCATAGTACAAACAATTGGAGACAAAAAAATTATAATCTACATTTTTGACTCATCTAAATAGCCAACTTTTGCAGACGTAACAGCTGAACACACTTTTGACATTCATGGCATTGTTTGGAAAGTTCTTCCCAACACTAAAGTTCCCACAAATGTTTGCACTTGTGTGTTGCTTTGCTTTCACCCTTCTGCGCAGTTCATCCAAACCAGCTCAATGGGGTTTAAGTCTGGAGGCCATGATTCCTTTCCTCTAAGCCAGTTCCTAGAGATATGTTTTGGGTCATTACCTTGCTGTTGGATGAACCCCTGACCATGGGTGGGTAGTAACGCATTACAAGTAAAGCAAATGAGTAAAAGAGTACAGTTTCAGAGCAATGAGTACTTTTCTAGTTACTTTCTAGTGGCTCTCCTCTTACTCAAGTATTTTTTTCTAATAATTCATACTTTTACTCCATTACATTTCATCTACTATTTCATAATAAGTTTGTCTTCAGTCGTTTGTCAAAAAATATTGAGTTTGGGGGTTCCTTCTTGCTCCTTTAAATCTGCATTGGAGTGCGAGCACAGATGCAGCTAATTAAATGACAGACACCAACATGGAAAGTTGTCAGTTGGAGGACGTTGACGAGGATAATTCCAATCCCTGGCCACAGTTGCACGACATGTTTCCATGAAAATTTAAGATAGGCAACACAGTCATCATGAAATGTTGTCTTTTTATTCCCAAAGATACAACCGTCTCAGCTTTCAAAAACTCATCATCATACCTCCGCAAGCACATAGAGGTAAGGTTAGTGAACCTTACGTTCACAGGTTAGGTTTTCCTACATACAAAGCATGTAGAGGTCTGTACTCATCCTTCTTCCTCCAAACACGGCAAGTGAAGTTTAGGCCAATGAGCTAATTTTTTGGTCTCATCAGACCACATGACCTTACCCCATTCCTCCTCTTGATCATCCAGATGGTCATTGGCAAACTTCAGACAGGCCTGGACATGCGCTGGCTTGAGCAGGGGGATCTTGCGGCCGCTGCAGGATTTTAATCCATGACAGCGTAGTGTGTTACTAATGGTTTTCTTTGAGACTGGGGTCCCAGCTCTCTTCAGGTCATTGACCAGTTCCTGCTGTGTATTTCTGGGCTGATCCCTCACCTACCTCATGATCATTGATGCCCCACGAGGTGAGATCTTTCATGGAGCCCCAGACCGAGGGAGATTGACCATCATCTTGAACTTCTTCCATTTTCTAATGATTAACAGTTGTTGTCTTTTCACCAAGCTGCTTGCCTATTGTCCCATCCCAGCCTTGTGCAGGTCTACAATTTTATCCCTGATGTCCTTACACAGCTCTCTGGTCTTGGCCATTATGGAGAGGTTGGAGTCTGTTTGTTTGAGTGTGTGGGCAGGTGTCTTTTATACAGGTAACGAGTTCAAACAGTTGCAGTTAATACAGGTAATGAGTAGAGGGCTTCTTAGAACGACTATCAGGTCTGTGAGAGCCAGAATTCTTACTGGTTGGTAAGTGATGAAATATTTATGTCATGCAAAAAAATTTATTTGCAATGCGGTAAGTAATTCCACCCAAGATCTGACATACAATCAACACATATCTGATTGACAAGATGCTCTGAGCATTACTACACAGTAACATGTATGATGGCCCTAATTTGCAAAAATCTTATTTGCAACAAAGATTAATATTAGAAATACAGTATTATTTACTTTTGCAATTAATTTTTCTATTTTGCATTGCTATGGGCTCTGGAAAACAAATGCCTATTTAAATATTTGAAATGCAGTTTGCGTTTGTACTGTTAGCTTCCTGTTCTGATGATGTTCAAGAACAAAAAGTTATGCAACCAAAGTCAGGGGAGAGCCATCTTATTCAGCATGAGACATTGATGTTCCTTTGTGCTTCTCCAAAGAATACAGGAAGTTCCACAGTACTTCTAATACAAGGGAGGCGGCCTAGGGTCAAACCCAGCCAAATACCCTCCAATAAGAAAGGCCTAAATGACCCTTGTATGGGTTGTTCCAACATATGGTCTATGGTCCTATCCCTCAAGCCTGTGACAGTTACATGGGCAACTCCTAGCAGGAGGAATAGACAGGACGTGTGTTCTATCTATACACCTGTGCTCAAGAGTTAATTAGTACCTCTGTGTTCTGTTGAGTTTCTCAAGCCTACTTTCTCTCAGTACTTTCTTAAATATTTTTTTTATTGTTGTTACCACATCATTATAATGTATTGAACAATATATGTAACTATTAGTGTAGTACTTTTTTGACCAAGTACTGTTTTACTCTTACTTGAGTACATTTTAGGACGAGTAACAGTACTTGAGCACAGATTTTGAGTACTCTATCCACCCCTCCCCTTGACCAACTAGACATATGTTTCCCATGCAAATTTTGCAATGATTCTTAACATTCACGCAAAAGCAGAAGTTAGTAAAACTAACTTACTCGCTTCCGGAATGCAGTAGGGTCTCAGCTTCACCTTTTTCTCGGGTTTGGTGATGATGTGGTGCTGCATGATATCGGTGTGTCCCGGTTCACTGGAGAACACATCCTGCCTCTCACCGGCTCATCACTGTTGACGTGCTGTACGCTATTTGCAGTTAACTACCAGAAGCTAAGTACCATTATTATGCCTTTTCACTGTAATTGTTGTAGCTAATTCACGAAGGAGAACTGTCGTCTTCAGTTAAAGATAGCAGAGTTAGAGGCTCAGCTTTAGACGCAAATGTCAGGCAAGGATTATGTTAGTGTAGAAATGGGAAAAACTGCATCTGTGCCACCAGGAAGAAACAATCGTGTTGATAGCCCCCCGGCACAGCTCCTGCAGCCGGGCCACAACTTTCTCTTAGTCACTGGGAAGAAATGCCATCGACCAGTTACACCTGGGTCGCTGCTAGAGACAATTAAGAATTTCAACTGGTTGTCCGCACTGGAGTCGGAGTCAAGACCCGAGCCGTCTTCGGAAATAGGGTCAGGCCTGATCTGCTGAAGAGCGACGGACTTCATCCTTGCTGGAATGGTGCTCTTCTTTTATCTAGGAATGTTGACAGGAGTCTCACTCCTATAGCCTCACTATGAGATAGGGTGCAGGACAGGCTGCAGGCTGTTAGCCAGCCTGCTAGCATAGTGGAGTCTGCCAATAGCATAGCCAGAGTTACTACAGAATTGCCTATTGCAACTGTGACTTGTTCCAGGCTGAGAAACGTTAAACAAGGAAGCACTAACAATAGCAACCTTATTAAGTTAAAACCTTCCTCCACCTCGGTCACAAATATGACTATATTACCTCGCATCTGTGTTGAAATTGAGCAGACACTGGAATGGAATGGCTGCCATACATGAAGAGATGCTGATTTTAGAAAAATTAGGAGTGGTGTCCATAGCTGTACAATGTTAATACAAAACATTGTAAAATTTTAAAAGTCATAGGTGGATTTTTTTAAGCTTGATGGTATGGATTTCTTGTAATCTATGTGTGTATTAAGTTCTTCTCAACACACATTAAGCAAATTAATGTGATTAGCCTCAAAACATCAACATTGCCTCTGTGGCCTTGGAAGCCACAGGTAATGTAGAAGACTGTGGCATTGACTTGATTATTTTATCTGGAAAAAATCTTATAATGGACAAAATATGATCTTGTACTTTAATTTGTAAACATGCATTCTGTCAGCATATAGGCAGTAGACATCTCAACAATGTTCTGGTAAGTAATATCATGTGTGGATCTTCATGATAGATTTTCTTTTTTCTTTATCAAAGCCAGCAGTCTTAAAACAAGAAACCAGGCAAGCCTAGTTCAGCTGGCCCGCAATAGACAGTGTTGTTCTCTTGATACTGGAGCACGGATCACCCACGTGAAAGGCTGTCTCATTAACCACTACACCAGAGGTGTCAGTACAGCCTCGAGTCTACCCTGAGCAAATCTTCTTTTGCCACTGGCTGTTTTAACTGCATTTTGGCCATTCGTGAATGATATTGATACAGTTAAACTGACTAACGTTTCTTACTAAGTTTACCTCCACCACAAATAGCATCTATGAACTGTATGGCGTTTGCCACTGGCCGTTTTACCAGGCATAAAAATGTATTTTTATCTTTCATGGCATAACAACGTCACTTTTTCATCAAGTGAAAACACGAGAGAATCGTGGAATCTATTGTCACAATACTGTACAACCGTAAAGATGCTGTAATTGCGGCACACAAATAAAATGTATAAATGTTGTTGCTTTCAATAGATTCAAACGTAGGTCTTTCACATGAGTGGCAGTCTTTAACCACTACGCCATGACATTACACGTTTCAAATGTCGCCAGACACCATTGAGCAATGGGTTAAACTGACTAACGTTTCTTATAAACTTTACCTCCACCATACCATCTGTGAACTGTATGGCATTTTCCACTGGCCATTTTAACAGCTTGTTAGCCAGTAATAGACTTACTAGTATCTACTAACTTGCTAGGAATAATCATAAGAATTTAGCAACTGCTAGCGAGACTAAAGATAAACCTTACCATGCCAGAAACAGTCACAATATAAGCGTATACAGTTTAAGTTAAGGCTTATGATACTGTAGATTCTGAAGGTTTTGGCCAGCGAAGTTTTCGTCTATACGGAATAATTCATAATGTGTATTTCACTTTGCCTGTGAGGAGATACGAAAGCGGGACCTATAGTTTACAGGTCCACTTCTCAAACTCCGCTATTTAACAAGGGGTACTCACTCACTCACTAAAACATTCGCTCGTCTTGTGCTACTCTACAAAATGCAGTTCGGCAAAAAAACACCATGCCCTTACAGGATGTTGGTTAGCATTGTCTAGTTATATATCATTGTTTACACAGATTCTACATGTTAATTAGTTTTTTTAGTTATGAGACTGTAGCAATCTCCTAGGGTACCACACCATCCAACACGTCATTCATTAAATCTGGAGGCAAGTCACCAACCACATAGAAAGTTTTGAGTTTAATGCAAATGTATTTTCAATTTCCATTTGATGTTGCCATACAGCGGTGTTGCTCAGCTTCCTATGATTTTACATTGTACTATTCAACAGAATTCATATTAAGCTCAACACTGAATACATATTGGAGCACATACCAATTTACTGTGTAGTGCCTACATGGTTACATCAGTCTTTGTCCAATGGCTGTTCATATTGTCCCCACAAATGAAACCAGTGCAACATTTAACATCTCTGGGATGCCTGCTACATCTATCTAATTATTTTCTAGAGCGGCGAGGTCGGAGTAAATTACTTTAGCTATGCTGTCAATCCCACATTACTGTGTCCTCAGATTTGCGCATTGCAAGGAGTTGCATGCCCATTTTCTTAGATCGTGTCTTAGCATGCTGATTCTCTAACACATTGATAAAGGCCAAGATTTTGTATTTCATCCTAAACCATTAACAAGCTTAAATTTGTCCGAACATGCAGTCCGGAATGTATGGTCGTATCTTGAATGTTACATTGTCTTGGAAATTTTGATGTATTTGATGACCTCCACAGGTTGGTGATGAGTGATCACATTGTCAAAATGTAATTTTTATTATACTGTCTTTAGGGTTTCAATCAAATGTAAACACTTGAAGGTGCTTTACTAGTTTTAAAAATGGGAAATGGCCCTGAACGACTTACTGATAATATATTCCAGGAAAATCTTTTTTTTATTGACTGAAAGGTTTGAGCTATTGAATCTTAGAACCACAAACATGTAATGTTCATTATTCTTTGAAATTCATGTTTGATAAATGCTGTTTTAAGATCTTGAAATGTCACTCCCCTCGTCGTACCTGAGCCAGTCACGCACCCGCTCGTCTCCCAATTACGCACCTGTTCCCAATCGCCCCATCACCAACAGTATTTCCACAGTCCTCTGCCATCCCTGCCGGATTATGGTCGATAGTCACATGCGTTATTCAGCTATTCACGAGTCTACATTCTGTTTGGATTTCCTGTGTACCGACTCGTTGCCCGTCTCCGACTACTCTGCCTGCGTTTGGAGAGACATATGATAATCTTTAAGTGTGATTCACGAAAGTGTCACACCTGGTCAAAATGAGCGTAAATGTGTGACGGTCCCTGCCGGATGGGACTGTTCCGCCTTGTGTTTTCTGTGTCCTTGGTTTGTCATGTCCTTGGTTTGTCATGTCCTGTTCTCATTTCAGTTAATCATTTTATTTCTTTCACCTGTTTTTAACCCCCAGCTGTGTCTTTTTACCTAGTTAGTCCGAGTATTTAGTTCAGGCATTTTCTCCCTGGCCTTACTAGTCATTGTTGTATTGTGGCGTTCCATTTCCCTGTGTATGGTCTATTTTGTATTCTGTAGTGCACGGTGCTCGGCTTTGTTCTCATTTAAAGCTCCTTCACCTCTGCGTTTGCCTCAGTCTCTGTGAAAATGCTACAGAATGACAGACCAAATTGCATGGAGGCGGCAGAGGTAAACGATAGGGGAACTGCTTAGATGGCCGGATTCTGACTTTGAGGAGGAATCCGGCCACCTACCGTCAACCCCTGGAAAACTGGTCCACCCTTGTGGACACTACAGTGCCCTGCTCAACAAAAGCTGCGGCGATGGCATCATAGTCAGTGGGCTGCCCGAGCCTGTGTGGACTGGAAAGGCAGTCGTCTGGCCATCTTGCCTGCCCCTGTCCCTGCTCTGCGGCTTGCCGCCGCCCCAGCTCCATTTGTGGTCCGTTGTATGTGTATTAAAATTGTGGTTGTTGTTATGGAGGCTGATACGATTGTTGTTTTTCATGATAATGATGGTTCTCTTGTGAATCAAGCATAACCTTGGTTTTTGAAGTTGGCTTTCAGAGAGTCTCCGACCAGACGTGAGTTTGATCGTAAAGATAATATTAATAAAAAGCAGCTTTGTTTGTGAAATGATCCTACGATCATTTTAAGATCACATTTTATTGTATGCACGTTTCATGAATGATGCCCATTATGTTAGCCAAAGCAAAGCATGCTTTTCTCCAGAGGAGTGTTAGTTAATTGACTATAGACATCGATTTAAAATGGACATATTAACAGAAATGTTTTGAAGGTGTTAAGGTATGTCTGCCATCACACTTCAATAGTGTGTTGGCATGGTCAGATTAACTAATTGATAGCATTTTGATGTCTCTGCATGCATTTTAAAGGATGTTTCTAACTTGATTTAACATAATGACTGGACATCTTTGGGATCAACTGCCTAGGCCACTGTTGTGTACTGGAAACAGCAGTCTACAACAGGTCATCCTCAATAGAATTACAAGACAGGGGACATGGTAGGTATATTATGTTTGACCTCTCAGAGTGTACAGCCCGATCACATTTAAAACAAATCTTGGCATAGATTAGCCTCACAGCTGACACAGTATAACAAAAAAATACCAAATAATGATTAATATACAGGCCAAGCATGGACCCCTAACCACTGGGGCCCTGGTGTAGTAGCAAGCAAGCAAGTTTATTTATATAGCACAATTCATACATAGAAGCAATTCAATGTGCTTTTCAATTAAAATAAAAATACAATATGCAATGGAATAAAAACAGAGATTGTGACAATTACACAGAGGTAATTCCTCTCATAGCACCAGAACTTGCATTATGATTGGTAAAATATAGCAATATGTATATTTAATAATGAAAATAATAGAATAAGAAAATAGAATTAATTAAACAAATAAAAATCATAGGAAGCTATAAAAGCTGTCATTTAAGTTCAAGTGATAAAAACATAGGAGGCTATAAAGCTCACAGTGTGGTTAAGTTTAAGAGCTCAGTCATGGACACGTGACAAGAGAAGTGTTTAGCCTGGATAAAAAAATTGACACGTTTGGTGAACGTCTAACATCATCTGGTAGTTTATTCCTGTTGTGTACAGCGTAACTGCTAAACGCAGCTTCTCTGTGTTTAGTTTGGACTCTACTAGCTGACCTGAGTTCATGGATCTAAGAACCTTGCTCGGTTTATATTCTTCAAACATATTAGAAATGTATCCTGGTCCTTAGCCATTTAGAGATTTATAAACTAGAAGCACCATTTTAAAATCTATTCTGTATCTGACTGAAAGTTAAGGCAAAGATTTAAGAACCGGAGTGATAAAATGTGTGTAAAAATGTCAGTGTTTTTTCAAAAACTTGCACCTGTAATAAAATGCAGCACTGCATGGTCGACTGAATAGCAAATGTTGAAGTGTGCATTTATTGTATGTCTCTATAGTCCAGTACTTACAAAAGTAGCGTAAACAATTGTATTTTTATGTCAAATACACAAATGTGCTTCAACCTGTTTTAAATCACATTCTGTGACCTTAGTTTTACTCACTAGGTCAAAACTTCTAAATCATTGTGTTTATTTTTTTATTTTATTTTTCTCCCTCAAAGATTTCAGTTTGTTTTTCAATTGAATTATTCACGTTATAGATCACATTAAAGGTGAAAAAGTTCTGACATGATTTATCTTTGTCAATTACTTTATACATCACTAAAACCTGGCCTTTTAACAGGGGTGTGTAGACTTTTTATATCCACTGTAAATCTTTTTGATTAATTGGCAAAAAGCAACAATTAACCCATGTTCACCAGTACAAATAAGAACTTTTTCAACTTTCCACTAAATCTTGTTGTTCTATAACCATTGCTTATTGCAACAACAACAACTAACTATATATAAGAAGCAAGTTTAGAACAGAACATTGCTAGTGACCGATCTCCCATAATTTCTATAGCCAGAATTATCAATAAATGGAATTCAAACCAATTGGTGTTTTAATTAACCACAGCAAAAAAAAATCTTTGCCTTAGCCTATATCTCACAAAAGTTGGCAAAACCACAAACATTAACACCCATTTACTTGTAGAAATAGCTAAGAATTCATTATTACTCAACTTTCCACTATGTTTGTTCTATTAAGGAAGCCACTCTTTGTTGTACTTAAAGGGATTGTTCATCCAAAAATCATATTTTGGTGACAGCCCATTTAAGCCGAGTTTGTCCTTTTGGCACATAGTAATTTATTATTAGCATCATATAAATTTATGAGTGGAAACTGTACATACCACAATCGCAAAGCTGCATTGCAAGTGGAAAACTACTCTAAATTACTCAAAACTAAGGCAGGTGGTGATCACCTCAAAGAACACGACGATGTAGTATTCCTTGAAATAAAGGAATAACATTTTTTGCAATAGCGTTCTCATTTCAAATAAATGGGCACATCCTGTGTTTACCGGTCAGTTTGGTTCACAATTCTATCAATCTACGTGTTCGTCTGGGTAGAGTAACAGGATTTTTCCTGGCAGAAAGTTAGTCAAATGTGGTACCCCAACCCCCACTACACCGCGCTCCACTGGACACCCCTCTGTGATATACTTTATTTAAGATCTGGACACCTGAAAAAGACAACTATTATAGTGTTAAATCTGCCCTTTTGTCAATGTCCACTTGAGCAGCTAGTGCACACAACTGTGTCCTCCCTCATACAATAGCAACCAAAAAACAAGCAATACATCTATTCTTTACATATTAAAAAAATGATCTTTTTTTTCTCTTGCATATGTAGGATTTTACCCTGATGGGATTTTTTTGTTCTCATGCACAAAATTAATGCAACCAGAAGTCAGGGGAGAGCCATCTTTATTTAGCATGAGACAACGATGTTAACCTTCCATTATTCTTTCCTTTTTTCTCCAATTAATACAAAATGAACGCAATCTTTATACGAGGACACATGGGAGGCGGTCAATGGCCATAACCAGTCATTACACAGTCAAATACCCTGTAGAAAGGATTATCCTACAAAGAAAGGATTATACTACAAAGACCCTTGTATGGTACCTAGCAGGAGGTATGGACAGGATGTGTGGGGCCCATCAATAACAGGCAACACATCCTATCTATTGTCCTTTGTTCCGAGTTAGTCAGCACATCTGTGTTGTGTTATGTTTCTCAAGCCTATTTGCTAACTTTGCTTATATTAAAAACGCATCAAAGCTGTAGGCCTACATATTACAGCCTTGTTGCGTTGTTTTTTACTCCAGCCTTGCCTGACACCACAACATTTATCCCACTCTCTTGACTTCCTTCAGCTGTAGACTACTTGGCTATGCTGCTTGCGCTCATCCAATGCCTTGACGTTCATATATTTATGTTGTTGGTGACTTAAATATTTTTGTTAGTGACTTAAATGTATAATTTGACACTATAAATTGCATATAAAATGTTATTGGGGATAGTAGCCTACTGGGAGGATAGAGGCATAAGAGACTTTACACAACACAGATGTGCTGACTAACTCTAAACAAAGAACCATAGATAGGACGTATTGCCTGTTCCATATTTCCTACTAGGGGTGGAACATGTGACTGCCACAAGCGCTATGGATAGGACCATTGACCATAGGTTGGAACATACCATACAAGGGTCTTTTGTAGGATAAACACTACATACCCTAATCAAATCGTCTTTTCACCAGTCATATTTTTATGTCTCTCGAACTGTATTGAAAAAATCTGTGATTATACAGTACAGTACAAGGTAACACCTGAAATGTTAACAAATGTCATGCCAATTGGATGTTGTTTAGGCATTATGTTTTTAAATATCATGCTTGTTTGTAAAAGAGAACTAGTATCCACTTGTTTTTCCGATGTTAATCATCTCCGTGAGGTCAGGACCGTGCAATGCTATATCTTTTATAAAACCCGATCTGTATATCGACCCTCCAAAGCCTATTAAAAATAGCCCATGGGGGGAACCTATCCATCTGGCAACACAGTCAATATGAAATAAGGTCACATTATGGTTACATTCGCTGCAGTATATCGCTGGTAGGCTATTTAGCGTATAAGTACAAAATAATGTTTTCCCATGCCTAGAAAGCAAGTTACCTATTTCGTCTTTGATATTAACCTTGGACAGTCAAACTTTATTTGCTTAATAGAGAAAGGAAAATACATAAATAATATGTCGGACGGATTTTTTGCTCCTTTTTTGTTCTAACCATAATACACAGATGATGAATTGACCGAATAGAAGGTTGGACAGCAGCTAAAGGGGCGATGGTGAACCCGGTAATCCCAAACCCCTTGCCCAGAACATCCGGAGGCAATGTGTACTTTGTGTATTATAATATAGCAATTGGAAATATTACTTACAATCTGTCTGGTCTCCACAGGTTAAACTGGGTAACTTGATGGAATTGCATTTGCCTTTTGTCCTCTTCTAAGTGAATGTGGGGCACAATCCTCTGTATTAAAATGTGTTTCATAAAAATTGTGTGTCATGTTGGCGATGGTGCTCCATTGATTCTCCCACAATAGAACTCGGGATAGGCAGAGGTATTGTCCCAATTGCAGAGGATAAATTTGAATTAACTCAAGATCCACAAGCAGGCAGAAGTCGACATTGAAACAAACAAAGGAAATCCAGAAGTTCCAATTACACAGCATCATCCTGCACAATGAAATACTAAGACATCTAAGTAGTAAGAATTAAAAAATATATAAAAGAAAAAAAGCTACGCAATGAAATCTATCTTAACATAGCTTGTTGAGGTTTGAGTTAACACCCCCTTGATGATATCACTGCCTAAGTACAGAAGCCGTGTATGGTGGTTATAGGGAATAGTTTGCTTGTGTCAGTTTTAACTCAGCCAAGTCTGCCAGCTGTTTCGTCAGTGTACAATATAAATCATATATGCTACCGCGACAGATTACTGACTGTAGTTTGACGTGTTTTGGAGTAGTTTTATGCTTGTAATGCAGCTTTGTGATAGCGGTACGAACCATTTACATTCATGAATTTGGATGACACTAATAATGCTAATTTCAGACTGGGATAGTGCTGAATAATGGATTGTTTGAATGACTATGTGCCTTCTGGAATATCTCTTCATAAGTGAACTTTGAGAAAATATGAATTTTCGATGAACTATCCGTTTAATGTTCAGACAGTAGCCTAAAAGTAACTGCATTCAAGGGTTTTACTACATTATCTAGTTTAGTTTCAATAAGCAATGCTCAAATAAAGGTAAATACAAATTTGCTGTTATAACAACAGTAAGTACACATATGTACAAAGAGTAGGCTATACAGTTGTGCTCAAAAGTTTGCATACCATTAGAAAATTGGTAATATATGTACCATTTGTAAATAAAAACAGGCATTCACATTCAACTGTAGGTCATAACAGAATGGCACAATCTTAAAATATAACATCGCAACAAAGAAAATAATGAACTGACCCCTGTCCAAACGTCTGCATACCCGTAGTCCTTAATACTGTGTATTGCCCCCTTTAGCATCAATGACAATGAGCAGTCTTGTAACAGTTGTCTATGAGGCCTCCAGATTATGCAGTCTTTGGTCATGTAGCATGAACCGTACATTTGAGACCTCCCCAGAGTTGCTCGATGATATTAAGGAGACGCCACTCCAGAAACGTTACCTTTTTCTGCTGTAACCACTTGATGGTCGACTTGGCCTTTTGCTTAGAATCACTGTCGTGCTGGAAAGTTCCAGTGTCCCATACGCAGATTTCGCAGATCTTTATCAGTATTTTCTGATAGCATGCTGCATTCATCTTGCCGTCAATTTTCACAATATTCCCCATATGTTTAGGGCTCACACCCCCCCCAAAAACATCAGTGAGCCACCACCATGCTTCACAGTGGAGATGGTATTCTGTTCACTATAGTCCTTGTGAACCCCTCTCCAAACAAAGCACTTATGGTTGAAACCCTAAAGCTCTATTTAATTCATGCAGAAGCTGTGCCTGAAGCTGTGAAGTGTGTCAAAGTGGCATTTTTGTGGCATTCACGCAGTAAAGGCTTCTTTCACTCAAACGTGCAGCTCATTTTGGTTAAAGTATCTTCATATTGTGCTCCTTGAGACAACCACACCATCTTTTTCCAGAGCAGCCTGTATTTCTCATGAGGTTATCTGTGGGTTTATCTTTGTGTCCCAAACAATTTTGGCTGAAATCGTTCTTGGTCTACCTTACCTTGGCTTGGTTTCAAGAGATCCCTGAATTAACCACTTCTTAATAAGTGATTGAACAGTACTGCCTGGCATTTGCAAGGTATTGGATATCTTTCTATATCCTTTTCCATCTTCATAAAGTTCCTGCATTAAGTTTACCTTTTACGCCTGTGTTGTGACAACTTTTCTACTCCCCATGGCTCAGTATCTAGCCTGCTCAGTGCATCCACGTGAGAGCTAACAAACTCATTGACTATTTATACACCAACTAATTGTAATTTAAAAAGCTACAGGTGTGTGTCACCTTGTGTGTCTGTAACAAGGCCAAACATTCAAGGGTATGTAAACTTTTGATCAGGGCTATTTGGGTAATTTCTTTTATTATTATGATTTAAAAAGGAGCCAAATAACAATGTGATAATAAATGGCTTCATATGATCACTATCCTAAAATAAAAGACATGATCAGTCATATTTTTTAAATCAATGTCAAAATGTCACAAATTCTGCCAGGGTATGCTATCTTTTGAGCACAACTGTACATTCTCTTCTTAACATAGCCAAAATAAAAAAGCAGTAAAATATTTCAGACACTAATGCCCTCAAGTCATGATTCTACATAAAAGCCTCACCTTAAGAATATGAAAATTACTTTTACAACTACTTGGAATACAAAATAATATTTCCTAAAACATTCAAAATAGGTGCAACTCCAACACAATTAAATTGAAGTGTTTTGTTTTACAGCTGCAAGGGCAATGAGTATGTAGTTTGCAAACTGCAGACCATTTAAAAGAAATTATTGTTCACAAAATGCACATCATTATAAGGCTGTTGACCAGTTTCCCATACCTTATGGTCCATGTGTCTCCCATTTGTTTGGTGAGAGTCTGTGTCAGTTTGAGGGTGACAAGGAAACCTGATCTGCAGTATATTTTTTATGTTGTCTGTTATGAGGCCAATAAACAGAGTGCATATTGTTTCTTTAGGGTAGATTGAGAGGAAGGTTGTTTTTTTGTTGAGTGATTTCTGATTGGATCTTTTATAAATGGCATGTTTCTGGCCGTGCTGAAATTTACCATGATCTTGACATCCTCCCTTATTTGGTTAGATCATTCTGATTCTTAGTAAAGTTTGATATCAGGAAAAGGATGCTTCACATTAATATTTGACCAAATCATGGAGCTGGGATCATTGTTTTTGAAGGTCAGGCCGATGCGTAGAAATGGAACACAAACAGCCAATAAAAAGGACTGAGAAATTTGACCAGTTGGTTGCAGTCTGGAGCCCTGTGTTAGAGACATTATTCACAGACAAGACATTCTCATTCTTAGTGTTTACAACAGTCAAGTGTAGTGCATTGAAGACCCTCACAGAAAAAACATGACTTCTTACATTATATACTCAACTAGCAAATCTAGTATATTTAAGTAAAAGGAAACATGCTGCGAGAAGAGTCAAAAAGTTCAGGTATCTAGGTGTAAGTAGTGTGTAAATGTGTGCATTTACATTTTTTCTGGGAGTAAACACTATCTACCACAATGTGTGCGATTGACAGCCTGCCACAGAGCGTGGAGGTTTATATGTGCAAGAAGTTTTCACATCTCTGAACACTCCCCCGCACTGCTCTCTCTCTCCCAACGCTGGGGTTTCACTGGCAATTTGAACAAGTGTCTCTCTTGTCCTTTGATCCTGGATGATCAGTGATCAGCTGCAAGACATAGCAAAAAAGTAAAAAAAGTGATCAGAGACACATTCTTCTGCATCTAGATCATAGTCAGGCAGGTCTAATAATATAAAGGACTTTTAAAGGAATAGCTAGGCTCATTTTAATCTTGGTTATATGTGCTATTTATTTGCTTTTGTGCACTGCCATATCACCGCCAACAACAGTGTTGAAGTTTTCAAACAGATCCAGAATAGCATCACTGGCTGCAGTGTTGGTTGTTTATCAATTATGGGCCAATAATAGAACCATGGCTGTAATTCAATTGACCCCAATTAAAGTCAACATGAAAAAAGCCACAAGCGCCTTCCGAGATATGTTTGAAAAGCTAACTATAGTATGGCTGTTAACAGTGATATTGCGGTGAGGCAACATACATCAACCTTTTGTCTTCAACATCAATAGATCCACAGAGCTCACGCTACCAACCAATTAATATAACAGTACGTAATCCAGAACTAAAGTAATTGTGGATACCACTTGTATGTCTCTGCATCCAATATGAAAAGAGTTAGTGGTAGTTTTGCACACAAGTATTGGTTTTTGGCATTGACCTTCTTGACAACATGGCACAAATTTGCTCATTTGGTTATTAGCTGAACAAAGGGGTGGCAATCTTACAGCTACACCACAAAACAGCCCAGCATGGTCTAGCCTACAACATCCCACAACAACTGTCCATGTCAATCTGTCTGGTCTGCCCTCATCTGGGGGCTGTACAACCCTCGTTTCACCATACGACAGCCTCACACACTCATCCCTCATGACAACAGTGCAGCGAGCATTGGGGAGCTCCATTGTTAGACATATTTAAAATAGAGAGCTTCTGTCAAGCAACAATTTATGTCAGTTTAGTGACACTTTCTAAAATCCAGGGAAAATTGCCAGAAGTTGCATTATATGTAAATATTGTGGTATGCATTCATCAAAAGAGTCTTAAATATCTGTTTGGAGCATTCTGTGTCGGTTGTCTTGTCACCATGACCGAATGGTTGGAGCTGCTAACTCATCAGATTAAGGAGTCTCTGGAACACGTGGATGTCTTTTGCCATGAAATCAGCCAAAAGCTAAGATAAGGAGTCAGTGGTAAATCATCATTAGGTGCACATACAAAAAAAACATTCCTTTAAAATTACCAATTGGAGAAAAAAAGTTCCATATTCAGTAAAGTCTCTGGAACAAGGTTGTTTTTGGTTTTGCTTTACGACAACCAAAGCCTGATCTGGATAGGTAAACACATTAAGCTGTGGGGATAAGGACAATGAGGGTAAAAAGTGTAAAATCGTTTTCTCAAACAATAAAATTAAAATGAATACTTTTTTATATTTTGGAAAATATACACTACTTGTGCAAATAATATTTTTCGAAATACATTTTATTGTTGAACATCACAATGCTTTATGTGAATCCCAAATAGAATTGAACCTCAAACCTGAATGTTAAACAAAGGAAAAGTTAGTTTTGATCTTTCTCAGGGGAATACCTAAGAATGCAGGATTGTTAGGCAACTAATGAAAAAAAGAAATTCTGAAAACTCACGTGTTTATTCAAAAAAAAATAAGTAAGTGTAACAAATAAGTAAAATGAAATGACAATTAATTAAAACTTTCTGTTCCTTTCTAAAATATTCACTGACCAATATAACCACCCTTCTTTTCAATAACTGACATGAGCATTCCATCCATGGTGTCTGTCAGTTTATTGATCTGTTCCAGATCAACTTTCACTGAAGCTGCAACCACAGCCTCCCAAATGTTGTTAAAAGAGGTGTATTGTCTTCTCTGACTGTAAACCTCATGTTTGAGAAGGGCCCACAAATTCTCAATAGAATTTAAATCAGGAGAGGAAGAGGGCCAGGTCATCTTTGTGGCCCTTGCTGGCTAGCCAAGGAGTGGAGTATTTGGATGCATGTGTGGATCATTGTCCTGCATGAATATCATGGCCATATTGAATGCTGAGGATGATTTCTTATACCACTATTTGAAGAAAGTTTCTTCCAGATACTGGCTATAGGTTTGAGAGTTGAGTTTTAGTCCATCTTCAAACCAAAAAGGTCCAACATCCTTAATGATAGCAGCCCACACCAGTAACCTCCATCTGGCTGGTGTCTACTGACGTGGTGCCGTGTGTCTGTTAGTGATCCAGCCATAGGCCCATTCATCTGGTCCATCAATAATCACTCTCATTTAATATGTCCAGAAAATCTTTGAAAAATCTGTCTTCAGATTTCTTTGTCCGATCTATGCAGTATATTTAAAATCTTATTCAGTGGTGGTTGGGTTTCATCCTTCTTGACCTCGGTCATGTCTCTGAACACTTGACACCTTGTACTTCTGGACACTCCAGGTAGGTTGCTGTTCTGGAATATGATGGCACAGGAGGATAATTGGTTCCTGGTAGCTTCATGTCTAATTATTCTCAAGACTTTTGCAATTAATTTGTGCCTTTTCTTCTCCAGGTGTTTTTCGCACCCCAGTTGTCTGTTCACAACAAAACCTTTGATTATCCAGCGGTCACGCCTCAATAGTTTAGTTGTTTCAAGAGTGTTGCATCCGTCTGAATTTTTTTTTTTTTAAATGGACTTTTCGGTGTCTGTTAAATCTCTTTTTTGACCCATTTTACCTGAGTTCATGAAGCTGACTAATAATTATGCACACCTTGATATTAGGTGTTATTCACTGTGGCCACACCCTCCCTCATTACACTAATACATTTTACTGTCACTAATGGTGTAGTGATGAAGAGGAACAAATAGGTGCAGGCATAGTTGTAGTCGGTGCTGATCTTTTATTGAAAACAAACACTGATCACTGTGAAACAAACTAAATGAAAATAAAGGTTTACACACAAAACGATACTCACTACAGAAGGGAACAAACGTAGACATGGAACAATGACTGACAACTGAGGGAAGCAGAGGAGAAACATTTAAACACATACAAATGGCTTAATTGGGACCTGGTGTGAGTGATAATTGGAGACAAGACAAATGAAGGAGACCGGGATGAGTTCATGGCAGTTGGAAAGACGGGAAAAGCGGGAGAAGGCGGAGCAGTCCGTCACCTCACTGTCACATTTACTTGAAAAGGATTTAATCCAATGAGCATTAGTTAATATACTTTGAAGTTGGAAAATTTACATAGAAATAATAATACAATCGGAATATTCACCTGCCTAATATTTGTGCACACAGAACATTGGCAAAGCCGACCAAAATTTAGCAACACTTTTAATGTTATTAAGAAAACTTGGTACATTTTGAAGAATCTGGTTTTATGCACAATTACACTAAATGTTACATTTTGGTTATATGAAATCATTTTCCATACTTTTTTCAGGATAGCTACATGGATCTCACAACTCTAAATCAGAATGCAAAATGCTCTATGCAAATGATCTACAGTTTAAAACCATCCCATATATTAACTTGCAGAATTTAGTGAATTGGACCACTATCTATTAATGAAAGACGGCACGCCATGCAAGACGCTGAATTGGTCCAGCCATACATACCTACACATAACCTAAGATTGTGAGATGCAGGCTTTCTCACTGTACCTAGAATTTGTAAACAATCAGCCATGCACAAATTTATATGAAAACATACAGAGAGCTTTTTTTCAAAGACTCATGTACGACTGACTCAATTACGTTTTACGGCTGACATTGTTTTTCTATATCACAAATTGTTTTTATTTTCTTTTATTACACTTTTCAGGTACGTAATGCACTGTTTGGAAAAATTAGTACGAACCTTGACTAATTTGCCATTATTTCATGGTAGTTTATAAATAATGTGCTTTTATTTTTTATTATAGATATTTTATAAAAAAGAATCAGGCAAGCCTAGTTCAGCTGGACCGTGAATAAAAGGGATCAGTGTTGCTGTGTCTTTAACTACTATGCCACTAAGCTAAATGCGTGCTGAGTGTCAGTATAGTGTCTCGACACTAGATAATTTTGTCATGCATTAACTTTACGCCAAGTTTCTATATTTCACTAGATACCATTAAGCACTGTGTTAAACTGACTAACAATCCTTGTTAAGTTTACTTCCACCACAAATAGCATCTATGAACTGTACAGCTTTTGCCACTGTCCGTTCTAACTGCTTATTAGTCAGTAATAGGCATACTAGTATCAACTACCTTCTTACTATTATGAAAATCCATCAGAAATAGCCGCAATACACCGATCACCGATCAGACTGGTCCGTGGTTATGTAGCCCCATACGCAAAAAACTGCAATGTGTGTTCTGACAGCTTTCAATCAGCACCAGCATTAATTTTGTCAGCAATTTGAGCTGCAGTAGCTTGTCTGTTGGACCGGACCACATGGGCCAGCCTTTGCTCCCCACGTGTATCAATGAGCCTTGGTTGCCCATGACCCTGTCAAAGGTTCTCCGCTTTTCCTTGCATGGACCACTTTTGATAAGTACTGACCACTGCAGACTGGGAAAACCGCACTAGGGTGGCTGTTTTGGCAATGGTCTGAGCCAGTCGTCTAGCCATCACAATTTGGCCCTAGTCCAAGTTGTTCAGATCCTTATGCTTGCCCATTTTCCCTGCTTCTAACACATCAACTTTGAGGACAGAATGTTCACTTGCTGCCTAATATATCCCACCCACTGACAGGTGCCATGATAACATAACAATAACTGTATTTGTCTATCTTGAACAAATCCTAAGGCATTATTTGTTTTGACTGTGGCAAGGCTTGAACACCGGTCCCCTTCATGGCAGTCCGCATCTCTAACCACTACGTAATTCAACAAGTGTCAGTCACTCACTCAGTAAGAGACATTCGCTCTTGGCCAGCTCTCCTTACGCGGTCCGGCAAAATACACTATTTATATTTGTTGTTTATATTTGTTAGATGAAAAGCAATTCAATATATTTTTTGGGCATTGTTGTTAAAGTTAAACATTAATCTGCAGTTATCTAACTTGTTATAAAAACTAGTGAGTTTCCTGTGCAGTTCACAGACTTCATTCTCAGTGAATCTGAGAAAATTGTATTGTATTTATCACAATATGCAAATTAAATTGGCAGTATCAAATTGTAATCTAATCGGGAGATCAGTGCCGATACCAGGCTCTAGTCAACAACGTGTTAAAAAGGCCACAAACTGGATAAATATTCACATTTCTATATAAATATAATAGCAACTCCAAATGTAAAAAACATATGAAACAAATCATTTACGTGTTAGGCATGTATAATAAAAGACAGCTGTGAAGCAAATGATCCAAAAACATTTGGTGTATGGACTATGTAGAAGTCTGTAACCAGCTCATCATTCTATCACTTCAAATCCAAAGTGCTGGATCAGAGCCAAAAACAAATTAACTTGTATCACTGTGAAAACACTTATGGACTGCACAGTATGTTCACAAATGTATGAGGACTCACGTGGTATTTACATATTTATAGTAAGACATTCAGGGGTTTTTGTGGTTCTAATGATTTACATTTGTGCTTTTGCTATTGCCAAAATTGAGTTGAAAACAATGCCCCGTGTGGCAAGTGGCTTATTTGCATATAGGCTTATGGTAGTTCTTATTGGCTATGTCGCAAACATCTGCATGGGGTTCAAAATATATTTTTATTCACTGCAGTGTCTGTCATTTGTCCATTGTTTTGAAATCAAAAACTCCTGGATACATTTTTATTTTCTTGTTGTTAGAATGCTAAAAGGTTTTAATGTTCAGTTGAGATTCAGACAATTGTTAATAAACAGTTGTATAGTATACAATATGATCATGTTTATGTTTAATCTTTTGTACGTTTCTGTAATGAGGTTGTTAAATTGATGGCTGTTCATTGTTTTGCGATGTACAGAAATTATGCAAATCATAGCATTACCCCACACAGGTTGTGTACACAGCTGTTGCAGAATCTGCATTTTAAGAAGTGGCATCAGTGCATCCCTGATACTAGCTATATGGTGTAACAAATGACAGGCAATGGCAGCTTTTACAACTTATGTTGGTTGAAGCCAAGGCTGGCCTTTGGACCCAATGTGGAAACAATGGGCAAAAGCATATAAGGATCAACATTTAGGCCCCAATGGGAATGCATCTTGCCAAAAAACTGCTGCTCACGAACTAAACGGAATTCAACAGTGTTTAAAGTAAATATTTTCAGTTTTGCAACAGAAGCTGTATAATGAATATATCCCAGGTTTGTCAAAGAATAGAGCTTAAATTGTTCCATAGGGATGAACAGAAATACGAACAAGTAAAAGTTTATACAAACCTGGAGTCTGCAGATTCCTGCCTTTGAATCTCAAGTGTGTTCCTGTTCAAAGTGTCAATGGTATGCATTTTGCAGAGTGCTTGGTAAAGTTTTTGTTATTTGATCTAAAACACTACAAGTGTGTAAACAAGGGTGCACGGCTGTTGTTCAGGCAGAGCAACAGTCCTGGCGTCTTTCGACAAAAATCAGAGAGTACTGATGTTCCTTTGCTCTCCTATCATATTACCCACAGAGACGTGTGTAGTCCTTTACTTGCAAGTTTGGCACTACCTTCAGAGTGGTACTCATAGAACATGACATGCATTTTTCCAAACGCTGCATTTGACACAAAGATAATTCTCGTTTGAGGGCACCTGAGATACAAAGATGTAAAGTACAGAGACACTTCCCAACGTAGGTTGCTTATTTATAGCTCACGTTTTAGTTTTTGGGGTTTTGAAAACTTTAGCAGCTTCTGTTCTTCATAACAACAAACTTTTTTTATTTAGGACACAACACAGGGGAATGTAACATGACTTATGGCAATGACTTTGACGACATAATTGTGTATTTTGACTATGTCTGGTCACCAAGATTTGTTTCCATATTTATTTCAATGTTTTTGAAATTACCGGTTTACAGTTGTCTATATGACCAGTTAACTGCTTCCAAGTCATCTTCACTTATCCCCTCCTTACCCGTTTTGGTAAATCTGGGTAAATCAGTCAGTGTACGGGAGAGAGACCCTACAACCATTTTAAAGATTCAAAGCACTCATTTAGTAATTATTACTCCCTCGACTTGTCAATTTAATTTCACCCAGCTGTTTTCAAGTCGCTGTGTTTGGCCGTGGCCGCGTCCGCTCTCTCCGTCTTGATACTGCCGGAAATAGAACTCCTCTACTCAACCCGAAATAGAGACATGTTGTGGAGTCAGAGGAAGAGGGGACAAATGCATCCCAATCATAAACTAAGCCAAATAATTCAAGAGTTTATGTTTGGAGGCCCGATGTTACTGTTCTATGTTCACAGTCCCATAGACTCAGTGACTGAATCCCTAACCCCTTTATATAATGCAGTGAAAAGTAGTGCCCTTCATAGGCGATAGGATGCCATTTGGGAGTCTGTCCTAACAGCAGGACCCAGACACACCAGTGTAATTTCCAAGGCTACATCATACCTTCTGTCTTCCTGTGTTCAACCCACAGAGACTGGGGCAATGGACGTATATCACATTAAAGGATACAGTTCAGAGTTTTACAGACGAAACATGTTATTAAGCCCATCCCTCAGTGTGCTCGCTTTCTTACTGAAAATATCTCAGAAAATTATAAGGCTTCCTACCCATCATTCATAGACATAGGCAAGAATATGCCTAGGGATATAGGGCTAGACAAGCGTTTCCCTTCCTGCCATCAGAATAGTTCATTTTCCAACCCTATTGTAAGGAGAGAAAGGCCACAGAGTGCGCAGATAAAGAGCTGGGCTGCCAGGCATATAGATCATTAGGGATGGACCACCATACCGGCAAGGGTGTCTGTCTGACATTTGAGAGCGGTGAATGCTGAAAACTAGCCCTGTAACACTGATAACGTTCAGTACCGGGTGAATTTGTGAGTGAATCACTGACTTTATTTATTCTTCATTAATCCCACGCTTAAGGAGGCTGCCACATTCGGGTTTGTCTGTGGATATGTTTGCGCCATTTTCATTTGCTCTCTTACTATCGCAGTGTTACACCTGGTCTCCCATGCAAGGCATTCAGTGCAGGCACACATTATCATCTTAGATAGTGGAAAGAGATTTGTATTTTAGCATGTCATGAAATTTACCAAATTTACCTGAATTGAGCATGCCACGTTTCACCTTGGTGGGAAAAAAACTCAATTTAAAGGGATGGTTGGTCCAAAAATATTTCATTCAGTGGCAGTCACCTTACCCCAAGTTGGTCATTCAAGCAAACAATCCATTATTTAGCTCTGTCTTAGTCAGTAATTAGCGTTATTAGCACCATATAAATTAATGAAAGGAAACGTACATACCCCTATAGCAAAGCTGCAATGCAAGTGTAAAACTATGAGCACGTGAGCATCAGACATGTGGTGATGTTCACCTCAAAGATTACGATGATGTTGCATTTCTGAAAATAAAATTTCACAATATAATTCTCATTTCATATGAACTGGTACTTACTGTGTTTACCAGTCAGTTTTGTTCACAATTGTATCAATCTGTGCATTTGTTCAGGAAGAGAGTGTACACACAGTAAACGAAAGTTAGTATTCGTTACTTAGAAAGCAAGTTACTTATTTCGTTTTTGATATACACCTTTGACAGTCAAACTTGTTTTGCTTGAGAGAGAAAGGAAAATACATACATATTTTGTCTGACTCTAAATTACAGCAGTAAGAATTTTACAGGGGATATAGCTTTACCTGTTCTAATAAGACACAGATGATGAATTGACTGAATTTAATTTGGAGAACAGCTAAAGTGGGGCGAATGTGAACACATTAATTCCCATCCCTTGCCCAGAATATCCAGAGGCAACTCAAGATCTACAAGCAGGCAGAAGTCGACATCGACTCTTACAAAGAAAATCCAGAATTTCAAAGTTTATCAAATGCACCAAATAACATATTGTCATCCTACACAATAAAAGTATTGTGACATGGCACATGACATCTCCGTAGTAAAAATTTAGAATTATATTAAGAAGAAATATAGCAAAAACTTCATTCCGTTGGCTGTTTCATCAGTGTACAGTTTAAAAAATGGATGCTGACTGCAACATATTACTAAATGTAGTTTTAAGTGTTTTGGAGCTGAATAATGGATTGTTTGAGCCTAGCATTCCTCTCTTGACCTCATTGACATAGCGTTTTCACACAGAACTGCAGCTGACATTTTGTTTATCGTTTATCTGAAGAGACTACTGGGTCAAAATCCCATGAGCTCAGTTCTTTTTGAGATGCTGGAACCACCACGTCTTGCACCAATAATCATACCAAAGGATAAAAGTCGTTGAGATAATGCGTCTTCCTTATTCTAATGATTGGTCAAACAACAACGAAACATTTTGACAACGTCTGTGTGCTTTATATATTGAGTTGCAGCCACATTATTTCCTGTTTGGCTATATGCAGTAACGAGCAGGTGTACCCAATAAAGTGGCTGGTAAGTGTATATTATAGTTCACACACCAACAGTTAGTAAGTGCAACTGTCATATTCAGGCTTAAATATATTATTGGCCAATCCCGATAGCTGATATTCATATACCAATGTCTTTAACCCTAAATGTTGTCATTTTTGCACCTGTATGCCTTGTCATGAATTAAATTAAAAGAATTGCATCTAATGATTCTTCTTATTTCACTGAGTGTAATCATGCAAAGGTTATCTTTCAATATATTTTATTAACAAAACACCCCCCAATGTCTGATAAGGAATGTAAAATGTATGAATAGTATATGATGAACACATTCCCTTTCTATAATTGTACATTATATGCCTGGATATAATGAATGCAACAAGGTAGTTAAGCAACGCTTAACATAAAAACATTTGCTCACCACTATTGTAGTGTTAAATATGTCCTGATGTCCATGTCTATTTGAGCAGCTAATGGACACTACAATGTCCTAATAGCAATCAAAATATACAAGCAATATATCTATTTTTAACACATTAACATGTTGCAAATTCACTATGAAATCACTCATCAGCTTTATAATTAATTGCAGTCAATATTGTTGTCTATTTCATTGTTATGCAAGGTTCTTGTTAATATAGATGTGCAAAAAAACTAAACACAGCTGTAGCTATACTACAGCCTTATTTTTCCTCCATCCTTGCCTTGACATCCATGGTCACTGTCCTGTCCGAGGTGAGAGGAGAGAGTCAGACGCAGGTGAATAGCTTGCCTATCTTTTATTTCTTGGCGCAGGAACACAAATAACGGGACGATGACAAAAGAAAAATAACCCACAAAACCCCAACCTAACCAACAGACATATACCCCTATACTAATAACAAAATAAGGAACTGGTGCTTCTGGTAATGATACACAAAAAGGGCAGTGGATTTAGAAGGTCGGTGCGGTGATGCCGACTGCAGGAGCCCCCGGCGCACCGACCGGGGAAGTCTCGGGAGATGGAGTGGTGACAGTCACATGGTTTGTCTCCCTCTCGACTTCCTTCAGCTGCACTAGTCTCTGCTGCTTTCGCTGATCCATTGTCTTCATGTTCATATATTTATATTGTTAGTGTCTCAAATATGTTAATTGTATATATTTTACACTGTATATTGCATATATAGCCTAATGTATTTTTGGTGACAGTACATATCCTAATCTGATGGTCTTTTCACCAGTCATCGTCTGTCTCGCAATCTTTCTTTAAATCTGTAATTCAAGGCTTGTATCCAGAAACGTAAAAAATGTTTATGTGGATTGGATGTAGTTTGAGGTTATAAATAAGGTACCCCCTTATTTTTCAGACTTAACTAATTTCCAAAGTAAATGTGTGGTTCTGTATGCAAGGTTGCCACAAATCACTGTTAATAAACTGCATTTCTCTCGCAGGCTCCAGAAAAAAATCACCTAGCTGGCAACACTACCAATATGGAAAAAGTTTGCTATTATCACATTAGCTGCAGTGTTTTGCTGGTATTTTATTTATGAGCGCGAAGTGATTTTTACCATGCCAACACACAGGCGGTGCAAGATTTTGGGAAGGCTGTCGGCTTTGAGTTGAAAAGCTGGAATAACCCTGTGTGTGGATAAATAGAATTCCACCTAATGTCAAGCCCTGTAGGTAAGGTATTTTACAATCAAAACTGCTTTGACGAAAGGCATTTGGAAAGGGAGTAATTTGCTAAAGAGTCATTTGTTTAAATTAGCTGTGTTTATTACAATTATTAAGTGCTCTGACATAGTTTGCAGCCTTGAAATGTATTAATTTATTTAGGCAGGGCATCTAGTTCACATTTTAGTTAACCATCAAATGTGTCGGATAGATTTGGAATCAATCAGACACTCATTTTAACAGCTGATGAAACTATCCCTTTATCACCATAAAATGATAGTGTTGGGAGGCCACTTTAACGATGACAGACTCAAATAACCTTTTGGAGATATGGCTATTAAAATAAAAAATCAGACATACCTAAAATACTCCCCCATTAGCATTTCTTTACCATGGCAAACAATGAACATAAAGGACAGGAACTGTCTTACTTAATCAATGCAATATTTTCCAATAGATGGGGTGTTGCCCAGGGGCGGACTGAAACAATAATTCAGACCGGAGATTTAACACCAACAAGGCTAAGTAAAATATTTATCAAAAATCTATACGTCATGAAAGAAAGTTTAAATAAACCTCAGATGTTAACTTGTTAACCTCATTTGCAAATGATGCTCACTGGTGCCTTGATCCAGGTCTGGGAGGAGATCCCACAGGACACCATCTTCCTCATCAGAAGCATGCCCAGGTGTTGTTGGTAGTGCATACAGGCACGTGTGGGCCATAAACACTACTCAGTCACATTGAGTTGTGTTACACATTGCTTTATTGCATGGAGCCCCAGACCGAGGAAGATTGACAGTTCTTTTGTGTTTCTTCCATTTGCGAATAATCGCACCAACTGTTGTCACCTTCTCTGTAAGCTGCTTGGCAAAGGTCTTGTAGCCAACTCCAGCTTTGTGTAGATCTACAATCTTTTCCTTGCCATTCTTGGACAGCTCTTTGGTCTTGGCCAAGGTCGAGAGTTTGGAATCTGATTGATTGATTGCTTCTGTGTACAGGTGTCGTTTATGTAGGTAACAAACTGAGATTAAAGGTGTGCTTCTAATCTCACCTTGTTACCTGAATAAAAGACACCTGGGAGCCAGAAATCTTTCCGATTGAGAGGGGATATTCTTTTTTTTTGTCTCTCACAATTTTTTTGTCTTTAAATAAACCTACCAATAAAGTATATTGGTTCTAGACTAATCATTTCTTTGTCAGTGGGCAAACGTACAAAATCAGCAGGGGATCAAATACTTTTTTCCCTCATTTTATTTTGGTTTTATTATTTCATAATGCTTTTGCATGATCAACCATTATATGACCATGGCGTGCAACCAGTGTTGCCAGATGTAGAGGTTTCCTGTCACAATTCTTGTGTATATCGTGGTTGAGGACGGACCAGGCGTAGGCAGGGGTAGCAGGTCGTTGTACTCTTTAATGTATAAACAAACACAAAACAACAGAACAGAAAAACACAGAGTACAGCCGCAAACTGCTGAATGAAAATGAACATAGATAAACACACTCACCACATACATCTGCTGACATGGAACAATGACTCACAACTGAGGGGAGCAGAGGAGAAAGTTTTAAACACATACTAATGGATTGATTGGGATCTGGTGTGAACAACGATTGACAAGACAAGACAAATGAATGGGACCGGGATGAGTTCATGACTGTTGGTGAAAAGGAGAATGCGGGAGATGGCGGACCAATCCGTCACCTCACCGTCACATTTCCAGATAGGATTTTATAGAATAAATAAAGTTTGTTTTTATGTGGTGTCCGCCGGATGATTGGCCAGTATATTGTCAGTGAAATATGTCAATCTTGCATGTAACTTTGGATTTTCTCGGCTCATTTGCTAAGGATCTGAACTGTGATATATAGCTAGCATAAGTAACAAAACATCAAAATTGAACGTAGATATGTCTGCCACTCAGAGGAAAGAGAAGCAAGAAATTTAATATGTGCCCTTGAGAAACATCTTTACTAAATTTGTTGAGCAGAAGAAGCATAAGAAGATGGATAAATCTGATGTTAACAATGATAAGAGCAGCCTCACAGCTTCAAGCGAAGGGGGGAGGGTACAGTTACGATCCATGTTCAACAGCAACTAGAAGCCCAGTTTTGTAACTGCAGGTACAGATTGTTGTAGCCTAATAAAGAGCTTCTGTTCCTCATGGTACATGAAACTTGAATATTAGGAGAATTGTATTAAATTTTCATATAATCTGCCCCTATATTTTACTTGGGGATACCGGTAGTAATAGTATGATTTTCGGGGTGGAGGGTGGGCCTCTGTGGCTAATGTTCCCACACATGGGAGAGAAATCTAAGTTCCACCCCTGCAAGAATAGGAAAACATTTCACTTTCAGAACTACAGTAATCTGTCTACTTATTTCCTAAATGCTTTTTGCTTGTTAAAAGAAGAGGTGATGCAACACAGTGGTAAACTCTGGCATACATTCTTCCAAAAAACAATAACATTTCTGTTTCAACATTTCATATGTGGTCTTTGTATGATTTTCAGTTACATATAATAATAAATGATTTTCATCACTGCATTCGGTTTTTATTTGCGTTTAACACAGGATCACAACTTTTTTGGAAATGTTGTTGTATAAAAGAAATATTATAGGAACTGTTTTGGATTCTATATGTCATTTTATGGGGGACTGCAGAATAATACTGAAATATTGTTTCAGACTTCTAACCACCTTTAAAAGCAGCAGCATCACTTTTGTTTATAGCCCGGTGGTTCTTGTTTTGGAATCCCAACGAGACTTCACGATTCTCTTTCTCAGACTATCCGTTTCAAGTGCACCTTGGGACTTGATAAAGCCATCATAGCTTTCTTCATATGCGTATATTCTATTCAGCAGGGTGCCAGTGTTAGGATGTGCTGTGCTTGATGTTCAAGCCTTTCCACCAGCCTTTGAGGAAATGCAGTGTCTCTGTCATCCAAGACCAAGGTCACGTTTAATCCATTCATTAATTAAGTCATCCTTGTCTCTCTATCCTGCCCATGTGGTTTTTGTGGAGGACATAATGTCTGGAGCTTTGACAACGGCTTGTTTATAGCCCTTCATATTAGTGTGGCTTAATGGCTGATGCTTATTCAAGTTCATTATACTTTCTTAATGAACACATTTCTCATGTCTCTCTTTCCCCCTACCTATTAGGATAATTTAATTGTAAAAGATGGAAAGATTTCTTGCTCCATGCTTTAAAATGCCTTTTTAAAACATTCCAATTAGGTGTATATCCGATGAACAAAACCCAAAGCTCATTTGCATAGAGATCAGGTTACTTGTTGTCGGCAAGGTTTTGTCAAGGGCCATGTCTTAGACTGTTGGCTGAGGGATGTACGATAACTGGATTTTCATTATTTTTTTATAAATAATAGGCCACTCTCAGCTGCAACCCACACGAGTCACACAGTGACTAATTGTGGGCTGAGTAAGAGTAATTTCATTAGATCAGGTTATTAACACCAAACATAGCCCTAGATGACATTCTGAAAGAGGGATTTATATTCTGAATCAGAAATCCTAGCAATCCTCATTCAGGACCTGTGTCAGGAATCTACTTTTGAACATGGACATTTTAATTTGATGGGAGCTTTTAGTGAGTGTGTAATTTGTTCCATCAATAGATTTCAACAAAACCATTGACATGACTGTGAATGATAATTTAGATTTGGGCTTTTTCTACAATAACATCAACTGTAGACGATGATCGTCAGCCATTGTTGATTTGTGACCAGCAGTGCAAAATGCCCAATGGCCTATTGCCATAGCCTACAAGGTCAAAACGATCTGTATGTATTAGTTAGACCAATAACATAATGCAAAGAAATAATGTAGATTGTCGACAGAGCAGAGAGCCAAGCTTGCAGCGTCAAATGTCACCGGACTTAATAGGTTTTTCCCCTTTTTAATGTGCAAAGCACATTCGCTTTTTGATAATAATAATAACAAATTAATCTTGGTTTATTTTTTAGTAGATTTTTTCAATGTAACTTACTTGCCACTATATCTCTCCAACTACCACCGCCTCATTTGTGCCATGTACCACCCGGGACTTCTAGAGGAGGCCAGGAACCCCGTCGTGGGTGAGTATGGAACAACTTGGCAAGTGGCCTCTGAGTCATGAATTTCAATAGCATTATTGAAACCTTAGGTGCAAAACCTCAGTACAGGTATTGTTTTTTTACCAAAATGATATTTTTTTACGATTTAAACTGAAACTGAAGTGAAATAAAAATAAACCACAACATCTGAACACATCCCTCACCAAGACATGTCTCAAATAGCTGGTTTCACTATGCAAAGACCAAATAAAGTAATTACATTTTTGCTACAAATATATATAGGAAAACCAGAATTTGTTTCAATAGAAACATCTGGTTTCCTCTGAAATAAAGGGATTGTTACTGACAGTTACTCTTGGTCTAAATTTGGACTAAACAGTGAATTGTTGCCCACTGGGTAGTGGTGCTAACACAGTCTTTGTATGCAAATGGGACAGCCATTCACCACCTGAAGCAAAGCAGGACTGCATTTTCATAACCCTTGCTTGCTGTCAGAACAAAGAACAACCACAAAAGGTCACACTATATTTTCTCCAGTACAACTTCATTTACATGGCACTAAAGACAACTCTATTTTGATTTAAATGTTATGTTTGAAACTGTATACCTTGAACTTTTGTACTCGCTGATGTTTGAGCCTATTCCATGTTTTGCTAACATATGGCAATCCTCAGTACTATTTCATCCCATATGACAGTAAATACGTGTTTATGCTTATGTGTAATTAAATCAGTAAAGAATTCTGCCCATTTGTGGATGACAGATGATTTTTATGCGGCTTTAAATATAAAGTTAACCCACTCGTGGATTGAATGTTGAAGGACGTAGTGCTAGAAAAAGGACAATTCTTAGATTGGGATCTTCCAACTAACATGTCTGTATTACTTTGGACTTTATTTGTTCAAATATAAAATCGAATTAACAATTCATGGTCATACACATGATCTTATCATGTAAGCTGTCCACAGCAAAACCACTATGTGCCCTTTCAATAGTATATTTTTTCTTATCAATAAAACCCAGTGGAACAGAAGAAAAAATAACATGCTAGACAATTCTTATGATCACATGCAAAATGAGTTTGCTGACCTCAAAAAAATTTGCTGTGCTAGGCCGTTGAAATGTTCTGTGAAAGTTGTGGTTTTGACCAAAGTTCAAATAATGAATGGATGTATATTGTGCCGTTACAGATTTTGTCCTTGTTGGCCTGTCCATTTACCCTTCTGCAACCCCCCTGCATCTTCCAATACCGTTGAAAACAGAAGAGACAGCACATTTCTCATTAGAATTTAAATTCCCTCTTTCATTGTGGTCGCTGAGGCCTGGTTCTATCACTGGCGGTCTATCTCTCTCACTAAAATAACAAAATATCTGACACGGGGATGAGGAGATGTTGAGTTCTATCATTATTGCCATGGCAACATGGGCTCTGAGTGTGAGCTGGCAGTTTGATATTGCGCTCTGAGCTTAAGCTCAGCCTTTGCTTATTCTCCCTGAGTGGAGTTCAGGGCATTGTGTTCTCACTGAAATGGGAGGTAAAGGGATTGCATCTATCTCTGTGGAGGGCTGCAGGAGATATGTCATATATATATTAGCCAATTCTGTGCATATAAAATTAACCTTTAAAAGTGATTTTAAGCAAATAGAAATGTTGCCTGGGCTATTGATACAAGTGAAGAATACCTTAAAGGATCTATTGATTCTGATTAAATAGGATCCTGCCACCTGATTGTTCTTTTGACATGAACGCTTCTATGGTGGTGTTCTGACGAATTACCAAGACAGTATATCACAGAGCGTTAAAAGCGCTATATGTTAAATCAAGAGAAGAAAATCAATGTCAGTTGTTAAGAAAAAAGATAACAGATGGTCATAAAACAGTGTATTTAAATTGTATTAAATTGATACAGATATTAATAGTCTTTAGGGAGTAGTAAAGCATCTTGGGAATGATCAGTAGTGCTTTCTTATTCAACCAATTGTCCTAAGTTTAAATGTTGATATTACATTTATGCAAGAGATAGCAGTATAATATTGACATTTGGTGTACCAGCTCATGTTTATAAAGGTCTCTGGGCTCCCAGCAGCCCTTTTCCCATTTCTGGTTAAATTAATTTGAATAACATGTAGGTCATTACTGTAAACAAACGTGGTATTAACATGAAATATGCTAATAAGCCTGTATCCAGTTACTCAGTGTAATAAATCACCACAGATTACATAGGAGAATCCTTAATAGAATATCTGCCAATGTGGCTGTAAACATTAAAGGGGCCATTTGTAAGATTTTTACTGTATTACTAGCATAAATGAAAAGAAGACATCTGCAGAGAATGATTTAAGTTCATGTTTCAAATATCTTCTCCTGCGGAAGCATTCCAAGTGCCTGAGGTATTCCCACTTTAAACATTCCCTTGCTGGTCTATCCGTCATTGACTTGTAGTCTCTACATACCTGTTTTAGAAACTCACAATTCTATCTAGGGCTGCAACTAACAACTGTTTTGATAATCAATTTATCTCTCGATTAATATTGCGATTGACTGATTATTCGGGTGACCAAAACTGCAACTGTGTTATTTATTACATTTTAAAAACAATCTGAGAGTCTTAATTAAACTAATAGAAAACGGTTGAAAAATAATTGGTTCAGTTAGGGGCATATGGCAAGATGTTTTCACAGGTATTTTTATTTCGAAATGTGCTATTCTAAACTCCGTTGATAAATAACGAATGAAGAAAACAATGTAAAATAACATGCTAAAATACCACAAGTACGTTTTAATATGTTGGAATTGCAATAAAGTGGAAAAATTAAAGGTCAGACATTGCTGAGAATCTTGTAACTGTCAGCTCTCAGAAACATCCTTGAAGTACACAAACATCCTCCCTATATATTCAAGAAATTCAGTGTGGGGATGCATTTTGCTCAAGGTTTCTATGACAATCATGGCATGATCCATCAAATCAGCAACATGGGAATGCTTAGTTAGCATGCTCGACATTAAACCAACTCCACATGCACATTGCCCACCTGTTTCGTGAAGCTACATCTCTATGCACACCAGTAGCCCACAAGGTTTTTTGGTGCTACCACTAGAGTGGACAAAGAATAGATGCTAACACTTTGTTACACTGCAGCAATAGCCAAACTAAGTGGTAACTCCTGTACTGATGGTACTGTAGCAAAAATGTTTTTGACATTTCACTGAAAAGTACCCTATTTCAATTTAGTGAAGAGCCTGCAAAGGTTTTGTACTACTCAAGCTCTAGTTTTAAGATACATTCGGAGATGAAACAGACCCTCATTATATTAATGTTGTGATGTACAGAATGGGTTTTCAAAAAGTCTACACTTACATGTACTTATTTCCATGACAGCTATCTAACTAATGTTAGCTTTGTGGTATCAGGTACAATAATCCCATATTGGTCAGGCTCTATCTACCACAACCACTAATTCAGATCTTAGCAATACATTCAGAAGAGTTTTCACTTAAATGTGCAACTTGTGACAAACTAATACAGAGCAAATGCTTGTTTTGGACAGTGTTTTCATTTTTTTCAGCTTTGTTTTATTCGCTAGCCTAAACCTGTTCAATTCCCAAGTGGATAAGCTGATACTATTCTGGTCTGTTTTAGTAAGGGAATGGGAAGTGCAGTAAAGTTTTGCCAATGTTTAAAATTGAGGCTTCAGAACATTAGAGGCAGGAATCTACACAAGGCCCCTTTGAACCTACAGGATGGACTATATTATTTACAAAATAAATCAAACACATTAATCATTTGTCTGCTTAGCAAACTATTGTTCACAAAATACAAACCTTTTGATCATTAATGTAATCAGAACACATTAGATATGAACATTTTACTACTTATAATTAGGCCTATACAGCGAATCCAGAGATACATTTTTACAAGGATATTTCTAACGTTTTCCCTAGCATATAGCCACAGTTTAAGCTACATTTCAGATCTGTCATTTCAGTTTGTCTAGTAAGCTTCAGGCCCTTGCAATTAGGTCTCCTAAATAGCATGTAGTGTAACACAGGAGGTCTCTCAGTTGTGCCACTTCAAAGCCAGAGAAGAGCAAGTTGGGAGCACTGACTGCAGACTGACTGTGGCTCCAGGGAGACTATTTCGAGTTGAGGCTGGTGCAACGCCACAAATAATGTGCCAACGGTGTCTCTCTACGGATTTGCGTCACACATCATGTTCTTGATGTCCTGCATGTATGCTTTCTTAATAGCAGTTGGATAGATCCCCTTGGATTGCTTCTTTCAGGGCATATTGTATTGTTTACTGACGCTTCAAATGTTAGATATTTAGTTATGTTTATTTGGAGTTAAGACTTTGAGTTACTCTTTTTTGCTAGATAATTAAAGTCAAGGACTGTCATATTTGTAAAAAGATTTTTGAATAAAACACATATTGCAACTCCATTGGGTTGAATTCTTAGATTTTATCATAGCTGGAATTCCCTTGACATCAATTCCACAGAATTAACCCTGTCAAAAGATTTCTTGGAGCCAAAGGTTCCAGGGTCAAATGTTTACAGAGCTCATTACTGAGGCTAGTTGCATAACAATGGGAATAATTGTCAAACTGAGAATATTGGTAACACTTCAAATTACAGCCCATTACTTACAGTGTAGTTCCTACGTAACTGTGTAGTAACGCGAATGTAAGTACGTGGTTAGAATGGGTAGTTATGTAGGAACAATGTAGTTGTTACGTGAACTTACATGAACGAAGAACGATACTACTTCAGAACTACTTAGTAAACAGACTTTTTTGAAAGTATAAAATTGTCATTCTTATGAATGTACCATTTAAATGTGACATAACAATTTTTTTTATAGCGAGTTCGCTCACAGATTTATAGTTTTAAGAGAAAAGAAAGGGTTAGGGTTTTCTCAGCCTTGAGCAACTTTTCACCATGCCAAAATATGCTTTGGGCAATCGGTTCTTGCCAAACCCAAAGCTGCGTTGACATCAATCACAAATGTATGATTTGATTATAGATGTGTGTTAGGAATCAAGCCACAGAAAGCATTTTTCTGTTGGCTGTGCAACAGTCCCCACTGCTTCTCCTTGAAAAAAGGCGCCCACATGAATGTTTATTTCTCCAATATTATGGGATTTTTGAGTTGCCAAACGTCCACCTCGAAACCTTAATGACTTAATGAAGATCTACAAAGAGGAGTGGGACAAAATCCCTCCTGAGATGTGTACAAACCTGTTGGCCAACTACAAGAAATGTCTCACCTCTGTGATTGCCAGAAAGGGTTTTGCCACCAAGTACTAAGTCATGTTTGCAGAGGGGTTGAATACTTACTTGCCTCATTAAAATGCAAATAAATTCATACATTTTTTGACAAGGGTTTTTCTGGATTTGTTGGTTATTCTTTCTCTCACTGTTCAAATAAACATCCTCTAAAAATAACAGACTGATCATTTCTTTGTCAGTGGGCAAACATATAACTCAGCAGGGGATCGAATATTTTTTTCCCTTACTGTATGATTTCTAACTTGACAGGTTAGGATTATTGTCAGATTGATATCCCTTAAGCTTAATTGACATGGTGGTATTCTGTGAATAATTACATGTTCCCCTACATTTTTTGAGCAGTGTAGTTGCAAACTTTGGGAGACAAAAAAAATACATAATTCCATTTAGATTGTTTGCATGGTTTTCCACTTAACAGTGCATACCTCTGCTTTAATTGCAGTAAGGGCAATGGTGGTTTTGTCCAACTTATGCTCCCTCAAGCATTTATTTATACTCCTCGTATTCTTGAAGTATTTTAGAAATTTCTTGTCACTATGAAATACATCCCACAGAATGTCTTACTACAGCACAACAAAAGATATGAGTGAGGACAAATTATTCATTGGTTAAACATCTACTGTGCATAATGTACTTAATCTATAGCATGTACTTCAACCAATGAACAATGTTGAGCAAAGCAGAGAAATGCGCATCATCTTTCTTTTCTCTTAAATCCTTAATTCTGCGAGCAAACTTACAATAAAATAATTAGTAAAGTCACATTTAAATGGTAAATTCATAAGCATGAATAAGAATGACAATTATATACTTTCAAAATAGCTTTTTTATCACCGGTCTGTTTACTAAGTAGTTCTCCGTTCATGTAAGTACATCTGACAACTACATTGTTCCTACATACAGTGGGGCAAAAAAGTATTTAGTCAGCCACCAATTGTGCAAGTTCTCCCACTTAAAAAGATGAGAGAGGCCTATAATATTCATCATAGGCACACTTGATGAAGTGAGACAAAAAAGAAAGTCACATTGTAGGATTTTTAATGAGTAAGTAATGGCCTGTAACTTGAAGGGTTCCCGACATTCTCAGAAACACAAATTACAGATTTGTATCTAAAACCGAATGGGTATTGACTGATAAATATTTTTATGCTAACAACTTTTGGTGCAGAAATTACAATCATGGTTAAATCATATCATACACATATCATATGTATTTCATAAAGCCACTTTGAAATCAGCAGATACCCAGCTTGAAACTCTAAAGAGCAAGCAGCATAACCTATAAAAATAAATGACCTTTTGGGCCACCGTAATGTTTTTGGATGTTCATATGACCAACGGGTCAATAAATGCAGGTTTCCACATTCCTTTGGCAAAATCCAGACCAGCTGCCCCACTAGGTGGACATGGACATGGACAGTGACAGTGAAGTGGCTACAGGCAGTAACAACAGGGCTGTGGGCAGTGAAGTCAGCAAATAGATCTCATACACAATGAGGGCTGTATATGGACAGCTAGGATTCGTCAAGCCAGATAGTCCCGAGGCATAGTCCAATTTGCTCATAAAGTTTCACACAGCACCAGAAAAAGTAAAGGGAGCACAAGTATCAACATTTCATTTGATTCCATCTCCATACAAAATACACTTGTAGAATCTCCATCTCCATTTTTCACACTTGTAGTATCCCGACAAGAGGCCCTGCTCTCTGGCTGTACCACTGGAAACCCAGAGGTACATTATGGGGGTTCTGCTAAGACAGTGGGAAGAGCAATGAGAGTGGCTGCCACAACCCTGAACACACCCTCTGTGCCATACCTCGTTACATGATAAATACGTTTTTGTCACAATACTTTTATTGGCATCGTATCTAAATTGTGTCCAACCGTGGTTCGGAGGCACTGCGGCTTCTTTCGAAGACAAGCAGCAACCTGTTGGCCACATCCAACCCCAACTACCTAGAGTTCACTCCCACTGCATGAATGATGGGAATGGCACCAGAAAAATTAATAAGCCACTGACAATGCACAAATTGAATTGAAAAAAAGATGTTCCAGTGGAAAGGGGAGCCTGCCAGGCAAATAGAGGTGGTATGGATTTGAAATCTAGTTGCCATGCCATTCACCTTCACTCCCCTAGCCCATACTACAATAAATCATAGGCCTTATTAAAGGGATAGATCTTTAGTAATAATGCAAGAACATACATATCACATAGTGGCTCTTTGACAGGCACATGTTCATGTCTTGTGATCTGTTTGACTAGGAGTGTTGATATTTAAGTACACCTGCTCATGGAAATGAATATTGCAAATACATGTACAAACGTGTTTCCCAAAAATGTTTGGATAATAAAAACAGAATGCAAAGATGTGGAAATTATTTAAACCCTGTAGTCAATGGTGAATAGTACAAAGACGTATCAAGATAACATATCATTCTTTTATTGTTCCTTGAAAAATATATAGCCACTTTGATATTTTGATGCCAGCGACACATTTAAAAGATACTGGGACTGCGGCACCAAAAGACTGGAAAAGTTTAGATTAGTCCATATAAACTTTGTCATTGAACAACTACATGTACCATACAAAAAAATGCAACTGAAAAATTCCCTTATTTGACATTGCAAGGCAGTGTCAGAGTCCAGTAGTACAAAGGGAGCAGTGCAACAATGTCCCAGGGTTACAGTAGATGGGAAGAAAAAGTTCCGGAGACTGCTGGTACAGGAACTGTGCATCGGTAGAAGTTCACAAGGATCTTGGAGGACAGGCGGGCTTTCTTCAGTCTCCTCAAAAAGTACAAGCGCTGCTGTGCCTTTCTGACCAGAGCTTCGGTGTTGAGGGTCCAGGAGAAGTCCGCAAAAATGTGGACATCCCACCTGTAATATACACTATACCTAATCCATGTAAACTGTCTGCCCTCCTCTATTTGCCTTAATTGCACTTTTAGTATTGACATTTACACTGCATTTGCCTTCATTGCACATATGCACATTCCACATGTAATATACATATACACTCACCAAAGGATTATTAGGAACACCTGTTCAATTTCTCATTAATGCAATTATCTAATCAACCAATCACATGGCAGTTGCTTCAATGCATTTAGGGGTGTGGTCCTGGTCAAGACAATCTCCTGAACTCCAAACTGAATGTCAGAATGGGAAAGAAAGGTGATTTAAGCAATTTTGAGTGTGGCATGGTTGTTGGTGCCAGACGGGCCGGTCTGAGTATTTCACAATCTGCTCAGTTACTGGGATTTTCACGCACAATCATTTCTAGGGTTTACAAAGAATGGTGTGAAAAGGGGAGAGGAGAATGGGCCGACTGATTCAAGCTGATAGAAGAACAACTTTGACTGAAATAACCACTCTTTACAACCGAGGTATGCAGCAAAGCATTTGTGAAGCCACAACACGCACAACCTTGAGGCAGATGGGCTACAACAGCAGAAGACCCTACCGGGTACCACTCCTCTCCACTACAAATACGAAAAAGAGGCTACAATTTGCAAGAGCTCACCAAAATTGGACAGCCTGGTCTGATGAGTCTTGATTTCTGTTGAGACATTCAGATGGTAGAGTCATAATTTGGCGTGAACAGAATGAGAACATGGATCCATCATGCCTTGTTACCACTGTGCAGGCTGGTAGTGGTTGTGTAATGGTGTGGGGGATGTTTTCTTGGCACACTTTAGGCCCCTTAGTGCCAATTGGGCATCGTTTAAATGCCACGGCCTACCTGAGCACTGTTTCTGACCATGTCCATCCCTTTATGGCCACCATGTACCCATCCTCTGATGGCTACATCCAGCAGGATAAAAATGCACCATGTCACAAAGTTCGAATCATTTCAGATTGGCTTCTTGAACATGACAATGAGTTCACTGTACTAAAATGGCCCCCACAGTCACCAGATCTCAACCCAATAGAGCATCTTTGGGATGTGGTGGAACGGGAGCTTCGTGCCCTGGATGTGCATCCCACAAATCTCCATCAACTGGAAGATGCTATCCTATCAATATGGGCTAACAATTCTAAAGAATGATTTCAGCACCCTGTTGAATCAATGCCACGTAGAATTAAAGCAGTTCTGAAAGCGAACGGGGGTCAAACACAGTATTAGTATGGTGTTCCTAATAATCCTTTATGTGATTTTACTTCATAATTGTAGATACTTTTTTGCCTTCTATTTGCAATTCTGGTTAGATGCTTACTGCATTTTGTTCTACTCTAATATAATCTTGTCATGTCCCTGCCTCTGTGATTCTGCGGAGGCGGGTCCTCACCTCCCTGAGCTGAGATCGTGCACCTGTTCATCATCATCCACTCCCACACCTGTCCCCAATCAACTATCACACAGCTGTTTCCACTTGCCTCCTTACCAACAATATTTCTACTAGCAAACTTGTTTCCTGTTCATTCGACTCTCCCGTTTCCCAACCTACTGCCTGTCTCTGACAACTCTGCCTGCTACCTGCCTGTACCTCTGCCGCCAGCTCATGTCCCGACCTCCAACCCGTCCCCGACTGCTCTACCTGTCTCCGGTCAGTAGCTCTGCCTAACCCCGATGACTTTGTCTGTCACTCCCCCCTCACCTTTCCAATCCGTGCTTGGGTTCCAACTTGCATTACTGACAGTATGATCTGGCCAACCATGGGCCCAGCGGATCTGGACGCCATACGCCTGACAGTGACTACCCAAGGTGCCAGACTGGACCAGCACCAGACAACGCTCCTGGAAATAATGGGCAACGTAAGCTCCTGGAATTATGTCTCCTGGCATAATTACATACAGGACCAGTTGAGCGCCCCTGTCGTGCCACCCACAACAATGCACACGCCCACACCCCCAGAACTCAGGCCAGCATCCTCCCTGGATCGCGAACCTTTGGTATCCAACCTTTTGGGTACCCCTGAAAGGTACAACAGGGATTTGGGATTATGCCATTCCTTTCTCCTACAATGTGGCCTCGTCTTCGCGCAGCAACCACGTACTTACGCCACCGACAGCGCTAAGATTGCTTACCTGGTTGGATTGCTCCCTGGCCCCACCCTTGAATGGGCCTCAGCCTTGTGGGAGCGATAGGATCCGACGACCCGGTCCTACAGTTCGTTCACAGACGAGATGTGGACGAACTGGTCTCCTACCCCGAACCGGATAGCCTGGACAGTCTTGTCGCCCTTACTATCAGGATGGACAACTGTGCTCGGGAGCGCAAGAGGGAGAGACAGCGAGAAGCACTCCCGTCACCAGCTCCCTTCATCTTGCGCCAGCTATTCCCCAGGGCACAGGTCCTGAGCCGATGCACCTGGGCCGCTTTCGGCTAGATTGGACAGAACGTCAGCATAGGAGAGAGAAACCGTTGCCTTTACTGTGGCCGTCCGGGGCATTCCATCGACACCTGTCCCCAAAAGGCCAGCAAATCTGTAGACCAGCTGGTCGCTGGAAGACGACTAGCGAGTCCAACCACAGAACTCTCCTGTTCCCGGGTCCCATTTTACGCCACCCTCTGCCATAATGGTCATCGTCTTCATGATTCAAGCCCTGATCGACTCTGGGGCTGCTGACAGTTTTTTGGATACCATCCTGGTGTCCCAGCTGGGGCTCTCCGCGGAACCTTTAAAGGAGGCTATAGAAGGAGGCTATAGAAGCTGTATCCTTGGATGGCAGGCGATTGGCCAGGGTCACGTCCACACCTGATCCTGTTCAATTACAACTCCCCAGTAACCACTCCAAAACCATCCGTTTCCTAGTCACCAGCTCCCCCCACATACTGCTGATTTTGGGACACTCCTGGCTAATCAAAGATAAACCCCATCATCGACTGGGCAGCAGGAAGTATAGTCAAGTGGAGGTCTGCCTGCCACGCCGACTGCCTGCGAGTGGCCTGCCCCCAAATCGTGTGGGACCAGACCAACAGTTCCCAGCCACCCGACCTGTCCGGAGTGCCCGCCGCTTATCACGACATAGGGGAGTTGTTCGATAAGCAGGGCGCACTTTTGTTGCCACCACATAAGCCCTACAATTGTGCCATCAAATTGCTGCCCAGTTCCACCTTCCCTAAGAGTCGTCTCTATAGCCTCTAAGCTTGAAAGGGAGGCAATGGAGAAGTACATCCAAGGAGGAGGAGTTGTGCACCATGCCTGACGCAATCCTGCCCAAGTGTTGTGTAGTCGGCGTTGTTCTGTGGAAAGTCGAGGAGGCAGTGAAGGCAGCCCTGCTACCACTCTGGACCGGGAAACCACCCCCCCCGGCATCTTCGCCCCCCCCCCCCGACTTGGTATCCGACCGAGGTCCACAATTCACCTCGGCGGTGTGTAGGTCGTTCTGTCTCGCCATCGGTGCCACCGCCAGCCTCTCGTCTGGGTTCCATCCCCAAACCAATGGCCAAGCAGAAAGGGGCAACCAGACCCTGGAAACCACCCTTCGCTGCCTGGTCTCTTCTAACCCCACCACCTGGTCCCCCCAGTGAACCTTGGTAGAGTACGCCCAAAACACTCTACCCATGTCCGGCACAGACATGTCCCCATTCCAATGCCAATTCGGCTACCAGCCCCCGCTGTCTCCATCCCAGGAGAGGGATCTGGCGGTGACTTCCATCCAGGCGCACATCCGCCGCTGACACCGTACCTGGCATCATGCCAGAGCCACTCTGATTTGGTCCTCCGGAAATTACCAGACGCGTGTCAACCGTCGCCGCGTGCCAGCCCCAGCCTACTCCGTGGGGGACAAAGGGTGGCTGTCCACTAAGAACCTGCCCCTGCAGACCAAGTCCCGTAAGCTTTCTCCTCGGTACATCGGCCTGTTCACAGTGGAACGGGTCATCAATTCGGTTGTAGTACGGTTGAAGCTGCCTCCATCCCACAAGGTCCACCCTACCTTCCATGTGTCCTGCTTAAAGCCTGTTCGTTTGTCTGCTTTTCCCTCCTCCTCCATGTCCGCCCTCTCCACGGATTATCGATGGCGGACCTGCCTTCACCGTTCAGCGCATCCTGGAATCCATTCCGACCTCCTGCCCGTCCCCAACTGCTCTATCTGTCTCCAGTCAGTACCTTTGCCGCCAGTCTGTGTACCGATCCTCTGCCTAACCCCAATTATCTCTGTCTGTCACTCCCCCCTCGCCTTCCCAATCCGCGCTTGGGTTCCAACTTGCATTCCTGACAAATCTAATCTATGCTAGGCCATAGTAGTTCACTGCATTGTGCAAAAATAATTACTCTTTTCCTGACTTTCATTATTCATCAAAATGCTTTGTGCAAGAAAACGTGAAACACAAACAAGGGGATGGATGTTGCAATGAAGATGGTGTTTGATTTGAGTGAGAAGCATTCTGCAGAGACTGTTCTGTGCACACTGACCTGCTGCTACACACTGACATGCTCTGGCTGAGCAGAGGCAAGTTTTTGCAAAGATTCATTGAGCTGCTGCCTGAAGTCAAAGAGTATCTCCAGCTCTTTAACATTGCAGAATATGCTTGGCTAGAGGACAAACAGTGGCTTCTGGATTTTGCTTTCCTTACTGACCTAACTGACAGGCTGAATTAACTGAATGTAGGGAAAGGAAAGCAAGGAAACAAAAAGAAATATCAACATGATCAGCTCTGTGAATGCTTTTAAACGCAAGCTAGAACTGCTGTCATGTAAACTGCAACGGAAGGACCTGCGCAACTTACAAAACGTGAGCATCAAGACACAGCACAGTTTGAAAGTGCCCATTACATTGAGCAAGTACAGAGCATCTTGTCAGTGTTTGACAGATGCTTTTCTGATTTTGAAGCCTGAGTCTGTCACCTCATACAGCTCAGATTTTATTTTTTGAGACCTCTGCAAAATAATCAATTTCTTTGGTTTAACTATTCATAGGTATGTGTTTGAGTAATTTTAAATGTTTTATTCTATAAACTTCTGATAACATTACACCCAAATTCCAAATAAAAATAATATTTATTTGTAGAAAATAACAAATTGTCAAAATAATCAAAAAGATGCATTGTTTTCAGACCTCAAATAATGCAAAGAAAACAAATTCATATTCATTTTCAACCACAAAATACAAATGTTTTACCTTAGGAAGAGTTCAGAAATATATATTTGGTGGAATAACACTTATTTTTATTATAGCTTTCATGTGTCTTGGCATGCTCTCCACCGGTTTGTCACATTGCTGTTGGGGGACTTTTACTGATCCTTCACCAAATTTCCCAGTATGTGCGATACACTGGCTTTTAGGCCTCTCTAGGTCTCCATCAGAGATTACCTTACTCCATTCCCCTATGGTCCAATCCTTATGGTTTTAGGCAAACTTCAGCCTGGCTCTTCTTTGCTTCTCATGGATGAAGGGCTTTTTTTATAGCTTTGCACATCTTCAGCCCTGCCACTAAGGGCTTGTTTCAAACCATCCTGGCCATGCACTTCAACTCAGCTGCTGTTTGCCATTCTTTTTGTAGGTGTTTTGTAGATCACTTGATATCATCCTACGGTTGTTAAGTGACATTCTAATGAGTTGACAGTCATTTCGGTCGGTGGGCAGTCGTTTTTGCCCTCTGCCAGTCCATAGCTTGGTTGTCCCCAATGCCTGTTGCTTGCCCTTGTTCTTATGAATCTCTGTCTTTGAAATTTTCTGGATGGAAGCAACCTCACACTCACTGTATCCCTCTGCCAGTAATGCCAGAATTGAACCCTTCTTCTCCTCACTCAAAGCTATTCTTTTCTACTCTTTTGTCATGCTGAATAGTTATTTTTTTTACTCAAATTACCTTTGAGGTACTACTTGCACTGTTGTTGACATCCAGCTGGTCCTATTCTAGGAGGATAGTGATGACCACACAACAACAGTGTTTTTTTTATACTTTTCCTTGTTAAATTACATTTGTTTCAGGTAATCACATAATCAGCACCTCATTAATTATAATGAGTTGTGCCTGTGTTGGAATTTAACAGACACTGTAATGGAATGGCTGTCATGCATGTAGAGATGCTGATTTAAGAAAAAATAGGAGCGGTCTCTTAATTTTTTCGAGAGCTGTATGTGATTCTCGTCTGGCACAAATATAGACATTTTCCTCCAAAGTGGGATCACTTTTTCTCATGGACAAAAGTGCAGTGTAGAATCAAATTCTCACTCTTCAAAATGGCATTACAATTAAATGCAGGGCAACCACTGAGTTGAAGGGACATTTCTGGGAGATTTTTTTGGATCATATTAAATATGCGAGTCTGCACTCTCATTTGAAGATCATAAAGTCCATGCACAGAACTACCAAGACAGATGAACACCTAGTGGTCTGCTTGAGGCTTGCAAGCAGCTGCTACTGACCTGACTATGAGAAACTAGCTGCTTCGTCGCAATGCCAGCGGTCACACTAAGTTAGGAAATTATGTATTCACATTTTTTCAATATGGATAATCTATTATCGGTCCACTATATATATTACAGTAGAGACCTTTGATTTTGTGTGTGACTGTCAACTGATTATCATAGTGACAGGCCCACAATCAGCGATGAGCTTCTGTTTCATTCGTTTCATAAATGAGACCGGTAGATCTCATCAGGGTGGCAGTTGAAAATATAGATCCCATTTCAAAAAAGATTAGGCAGCCTTGTCATATTTTGTTTACATAATTACACAGCTCACCTCTGGTCTTACTGGAGACCGCTGCAGTCTGATTAGCTCTGTAGACGTCTTCTAGCTCTATTAAGATGTAGGGTATGTTGTTAAGCCATGTTTCCAAGAAAATCAAAATAATAATAATATATTTATTTTGCGTTTTTTCAGGGACTCAAAGATGCTGTACAAAAATGACATGGAACAGAAAACAAACAGAAACAAAAGAAATACTATGAGGAAACAACGAAGATTGAGAGTGTGGGATTTGGCATGGCTATTGGTAGGCGATTTTGAACAGATGAATCTTGAGGCATTACTAGAAGATGGGGATAATCTCAGAGTCACGGATGGTTTTGGGGAGTTCCAGAGATGAGGAGCAACCCTTGAGAATGCCCTGACACCAAAGCCTTTGAACTTGGACTTGGGGATTATGAGGTGGCCTGCAGTACTGGAACAGAGTGTGTGTGTTGGTTGATATGGAAGAAGGTCGGAGAGGTAGGCAGGGGCAATATTGTTTAGGGCTTTATACTGTAATTCAATAGGATAATCTTGTAGTTGATGCGTTGGAAGATAGGAAGCATGTATTAGGGTTTCAGCAGCAGGACAGGAGAGGGACGTTCTGAGTTTGGCAATGTTGCAAAGATGGAAGAATGAAGATTTTACAGTATTTTTGACGTGCTGATCAAAGAAAAGTGTAGAGTCCAGAATGATGGCTATATATATTTGCGTATCAACAGCATAGCAGTGGATATTTGGGTTGAAGTGGCAGAGGATTTGACAAAGGGTAAAGATGTAGATGATGAAGTGTAGGGGCCCAAGTACTGAGCTCTAGGGGACACCTTGAGTGACTATAGCTGAGTCTGAGTTTAGCCAGCCGAGTGCAGTTTCCTCAACACCCAGACCCTTGAGCCTGGTGAGCAAAATCTGGTTATTAACGGTGTCTAAGGCAGCACTCAGGTCAAGGAGAATCAGGATGTTGAGGGAACCGGCATCAGCAGGGAGGAGAAGGTAATTGACGATTTTGAGAAGTGCAGTTTCTTTGCTATCGATTGGCTGGAAACCAGATTGAAGAAGCTCATATAAATATATATTTTAAGGAGGCTTGGAGCTGTGAGGCAACAATTCTTTCAAGAGATTTTGCTAGGAAGGGGAGGTTGGTGATGGGGCGGAAATTGTTAAGGATGGTGGTGTCTAGTCCAGGTTTCTTTAGGATGGGTGTGTCAGCAGCAGATATGTAGCAGGAAGGGACAATACCGTTGGTGAGGGAGAGGTTGACTAAGCTTGTGGTGTATGGACAGAGAGCAGATATGGAGGCTTTAAGCAGGACTGTGGGAAGAGGATCGAGAGAGCAGGTAGTATTTTTGGATGTCATTATGAGTTCTGTGATGTAAGGGGACTCAACCGGACAGAATGAGGTGAGAGTCCTGGCAAGTAGGGGAACAAATATGGAGATTAACAGTAGAGGGGGCTGTGGTAGATTAATTAGTTTGTTTTTATCTTTAAGTTGGCAAGTTTACTGGAGGGCCTAGAGAGTGTGTCATCGCAGGAATGAAGTAGTTTGCTGACAGTAGAGAAGAAGGTCCGGGAGTTCATACAGGAGCTGTTGATTTTGTTTGACATGTAGGAGGACCTATCAGCACTAAGGCTTATTCTTCAGGTGATTTGAGGATGGAATCAATCGGAAGAGCAGAGCAGATGGCGTCTGATAGTTGGAGAGGGTCAACAGCTTTACTGTTACGAAAGGAGCTTATGCACTTGTCAGTGTTATGTGGTACATTGGAAGAAAATGAGAAATGAATGATCTTGTCATCAGAGAGAATCCTTTTTATTCACCAGGTATGTGTACACATATGAGGAATTTGACTCTGGATTATATAGTCTAATGATATGCTTACGAATAAAAGGCTAAATCAAAGGACACTCAACACAGTCAACACAGCAAGATTGGTGAGACAGTCCAATGAGCAGAGTATAATGGCTGCTAGAAATAAATATTATTGTGCAGGCATTGTTATTTACATAATGACCGTGGAAATGAAATATATATATATATATATATATATATATATATTTGTGCAAACATGCTGGAAGTGTCATGTACATGAGGTAGGTGGATATGATATATACAGTATATATACAGTTTTAGCAACACTGAATTACAGGATGACAAAGAAATAAAAAATATATAAATAGTAAATTGAGGGATTTTAGTGTCAGAGTTACTGTGTGGTTATACAGGGATTGTGCCTGGCACTAAGTGACTGAAGTTGACTGTTCATCAGAGTGATGGCCTGTGGATAGAAACTGTTCCTGTGTCTGTTCATTTTGGTGTACAGTGCTCTGTAGCGACTACCAGAGGGGAGGGGCTGGAACAAGTTGTATCCAGGGTGTGTTGGATCTGCAGTGATGTTTCCTGCCCATTTACTAACTCTGGTTTTGTATATATCCTGGATGGAGGGCAGATTGGCACCAATGATCTTTCCTGCAGTTCTGACTGTCCGGTGTAGTCTGTTCCTTTCCAGTTTTGTGGCAGATCCAAACCAAATCAGTGATGGACGTGCAGAGAACAGACTGGATGATGGCTGTGTAAAAGTGGATCATTAGCTCCTTGGACAGGTTAAGCCTTTTAAGCTGGCGCAGTAAGTACATTTTCTGCTGTGCCTCTTTAATGATGGCATCTGTGTTAGGCTCACACATTAGATCCTGGGAGATAGTGGACCCCAGAAACCTGAAGGATTCCACTACAGACACAGGGTGTGGTGGAAACATGACTACATTGGAATCAAGAGAATGAACTGTTGATAGTTCTAACTATTTTAATGCAAGATGGTAAGAATAAAAGAATAAAAGAGAATGGTGATGGGGAGCAGAGTCGGGGGCTCCACCTGAAGTCTAAAATCACCTCCACAATTTTGAACGTGTTAAGCTCCAGGATGTTCTGACCACAGCAGAGGACAGGCTGTTCAACCTCCTGTCTGTAGGCAGACTTGCCACCATCCCAGTTGAGACTGATGACCATAGTGTTGTCTGCAAACTCCATAGTTTGACAGATGGGTCTCTTGAGGTGCAGTCCTTGGTGTAGAGAGAAAAGAGCAGTGGGGAGAGCACACAACACTGGGGGTGCCAGTACTGATAGTTAGGGTGCTGGATGTGGTGTTCCCCAGCCTCACCTGCTGGCTCCCGTTGGTCAGGAAGTGAGCTGGATGAATTTGGTACGGAGGATGTCTGGGATGATGGTGTTGAACGCCCCGCTTAAGTCCACGCATAGGATCCTTGCATATGTCCCTGGAGAGTAAGGTGTTTCAGGACGTAGTGCAGTCCCATGTTGACAGCATCATCCACAGATCTGTTAGCTTGGTAGGCACACTGCAAGGGGTCTAGCAAGGGGCCTGTGATGTCAGGTGCGGCAAAGCTCCTGCAGGTGGGGGGTCGATGAGTGAATGTGACTGGGTGGCAGTGGTGGAAGATGACTTTTTGAAGATGGTGTTGGAGTGGGGGAGAGGTGTGACTGGCGGCCTTTCAAACCTACATTAAAAAACATGCAGCTCGTCAGCCAGTCGTTGAGATCCAGTTTACCAGCATAGCTCTTCTTTGCTGCTTTGACTTCCCTTGTCAGTGTGTTTCTGGCCTACTTGTACAGGGTTTTGTCTCTACTTCTGTAGGCCTCTTCCTTGGACTGATGAAACTGCCTAAGTTTTGCAGTAAACCAGGCTTTTTGACTGCAGTATGTGAGGAAGTTTCTCGGCTTACACGTCTTTACAACAACTGATGTAAGATGTCACTGTCACGGGTTTGTGTAGTGGGGAAGAGGAACTATGCGCAGGAGGCAGAGGGGCAGTCGATGTAGTATCTTTTTTAATGTACACAAACTCACTGACAGTCAGTGTCAGTTAGTTTGTGTAGGTCTTTGGCTGCAGCCTAAAAAATATTCACATCAGTAGAATCAAAGCAGGCTTGTAATTCCATTTTAGTCTCATTGGTCCATCTTTTTACAGACTTGACCGCAGGTTTAGCAGATTTTAATTTCTGCCTGTAGGTCAGTATAAGGTGAATCAAATATTGATCAGAGAGTCCCAGAGCTGCATGGGAGACAGAGCAATAGGCATCCTTTAATATGATGAAGCAGTGGTCCAATTTGTTAGATTCCCTGGTGTGGCACTTAATATGCTGCCTGTATTTTGGAAGTTCACAGCTGAGGATTGCTCTGTTGAAGTCCCCAAGAATAATAAGCAGGGAGTCTGGATGTTTATTCTCTATCTTAGTTATCTGATCAGCCAGCTATAGTACTGCCTCACTAACAAAACTCCCGTGGTGGATAAAATGGTTTACAGTTAATGAATAATGTCTCTAAGTGAGGAATGCATGACTTTACCAAAACTGTGACAACAGTGCACCAACCTTTGTTTATGTATATACAAAGGCCTCCTCCACACTTTTTTCCTGTTACCTCCTTTACTCGATCTGCACGGGTGAGATTCAATATCGCCAGCGCCATTTTGAACCTGATAGCTAAAACCATTGGCAGTGGCTTGATTTAATATGAAAAAAATTCCGGGTGTCACGTTTCAGTTAGGAAAAGAAAGTCCAGCTTGTTGTCCAGTATTAATTCATAGAGCAGGGGGGATTCATTAGTCATGGAGCGGGAGTTTAGGAGAGCAAGATTAGTAATGTCAAATGTAACAGCAGAGTTGTTGATTGTGGTAGGAAAATTATGGTTTACCGTTCGACTGGATTTATACAGTGGATGACGTGAGTGAGACCAGAGAGAGGTGATTTGCCTGAAGGACTGGAGTTAACACACAGTTTGCGGCGTGAGCCTCGGTGTAAATAGGGGCGTCGACGTAGGATGCCAGACGGAAATGCGCAATTACATCAGAAGGAATGCAATCGTTTTTGTTTATGGATTGTAGATCATTGGGGTAGTAATACTTTATTTGAAAGAAAACGGCTGGTGGGACCCACAGTAGTGCTGGGCAGAGGATTGCCAAAAGGAGTTGATGGGAGTCAACCAGCAGATACATAGCAGCGAGAATAAATCAATAGTAGGAACCTGCTCTGCCAATCGGACATTCAATCAGCCCAGAACGCAGCTGCCTACTATCACTTAGTTGAACAGTTAGACAGTTCCAGTGAAAAGCGGCAATCCAACGCGATGCCGGGAGATACACTCAACCGGAAGTAGAGATGAGACGTGATGTGTGTGATTGAATGCAGTCTGTTGCATCATGATGCTGCAATCAATAACACATTTTTGTGAGATGTCATGTTTTGTCCATTTGTTTGCCAGTGACCGTACGTTAGCGAGGAAATGGCATGAAAGTGAAGGCCAATGGGGGCTAGTATTAGCCAAGCCCGGAAGCTTCCATGTTTCCCACGCCTTTGTTTATTTCCAGTCAGTGATTTGAATAGTGTCTCCTGGGGTATCTTCCTGATCTCCAGTGGAAGTTGAAAGTTGGCAAAAACTTTGTCTGTGCATTGTGCTCCAATATCCAGGAGTTCTTGTAGGCTATATAGAACGTGTGCTAGGCTGTGCTGTATGAATAAACTTAGAACATCTAAATACATTTATTTGCAAAAACTGGGTAGATGCAAGCCTTGAAATGTAAACCCTGCCATCTTGGTAAACAAATTTGTAATGCAAAAAAGTACCTGGTGGAACATCTCACAGCTAGATTGGTTAATTGGCAACAGTTCAGTAACGTGATTGTGTATAAAAAGAGCATCCCAGAGAAGATGAGTCTTTCAAAATTAAAGAGGGGAGGGGTTAACCACCCTATGAAAGACTTCAGGGGCAAACATTGCAACAATTTAAGAATGTTTCTCAACGTAATATTGCAAAGAGATGGGGGTACATCATCTTCGGTACATAATATCAAAATCTGTACGCAAGGAATAAGGCCGGAAACTGTACTCCCTCAGACTGTACTGCATTAAAAACAGCCACGATTCTGTAGTGGAATCACTACATGGGCTCAGGAACACTAGTGAAAACCATTGTCTGTGAAAACAGTTTGTCATTGCATCCACAACTGCAAGTGAAAACTCTTCCCTGCAAAGAAACAATACATAAACACCGGTGCCTTCTCTGGGCCCAAGCTCATTTAAGATGTAGAGAGGTGAAATGGAAAACTGTCTTGTGGTCTGACTAATCAAAATTTGAGATTCTATGGGATTCTATGGGAATCAGGGATGCTATGTCCTCCAGACTAAAGATGTTATAACTTGTGTAACTTGAAATCAACCGACAGTGCAAAAGCCATCATCCGTGATGGCATGTGGTGCAAAATTGCAGTCGTTCTTAAAATGCGGGTAACAACACCCCAGGGGGTCACCAGATTATTTTGGGGGGTCACAAGATGATTTCTAAAACAACTACATTTACATTTAAATGTACTATTTTTTATTAACCTGAAAACTGCTAAACTGTATATAAATGCAGTACAACTATTATTGGCTAAATATATAAAATTTTCATATTTTCTAATCACAGAACGAAAACTAGCACTACAGAGTTTAATCTACAGAGCCTCACATAGTTCCTCTGTGTGCACGCTTTTAGTTAGCTAGCAAGTAAATATCCATTGAAATTAAGCCTACGGTAAATGATAAATGCAAGGGAAAGGCCCACTAGTCCGACAGGCCATTCAAATGTCAAACAAATTAAGAGGAATTCATAGTTAAGATTAGCTTGCTTCACCATTAACAATGTGCATTTTCTCTAATGTGTTCTGTGCTCAGAGGTTCTTGCACACGAAAGTTTAAAGCCAGTGAAACATTAAAGATATTTGCAGACTCTTAAAATATTTGCATCCTTTTCATGCAACATGATTTTTCTGCAGGAGGCCGAGTTAATGCTATTAAAGTTGTAATCCCCATTAAACCACGTCCCAGGAACACCAGGCTGTTCCGATGGGCTTGGAGATTGAAGCACTGCTGTTTTTACGGGGGATAGTTGTCACCCACCTGTTTGAGCTGCATGATGAGATGCACATTTTCCCGATTGAGTCCCAAATCACCTTATGGATCGCAAATGGTTGGTAAATTTTGTGTATATTTGACAAACGTAATGTACTTAATTCATCACCACAAGGCACAAATACAAATATAAGCCTATTGTTGTTGTCTGATCGATGCATTCACAAAAAAGTTGGAGAGATGGGCTGTGCAAGCTGAAGGCGGCAATGTTGTAATGTTTCCCCGAGCTGGAAGAATATGTAGAGGACTATGAACTGGATCGCAAAAAAACATGTCCAGTGATCGGACCTTAAAAGCAATGTTTGCCGAAAACGACACTTGCTGAATTATGGATTTAAGTTGCAGAGGAAATCCTGTGACTATTCAAACCAAAGCAGCAATGGATGTACTGATTCCGTTTGGATCAACCAAGAGTTGCCATTTCAAAGATCAAACCCAGGATGCAGCTGTTGAGCTCCAAAAGGCAGGCTCACCCGTGTTATTACAGATGTTGCTCAGATTTCACTTACCAGTTAATAATAATACTTGAGATAACAGGTCATTAATATGTAAGAGCTATGTACATGATCTACTGAACGTGTCTACATTGATGTTGCATAGTGTGAGGCCTTTTGTTATGGTGGTGGATGATAATTTTTACTGATTACTTCAATAATTCTAAAATGGGCTTGGGGGATGCTTTGCATGTTCAAACCGCTGAATGTGTTACAATCAAATAGTGCTATTCTGATATTACACACAGTTGATGCTTGAGTATTTTCAAATTCACATTACCTTCTTCTGCCAACCATTTGCTTCCTATGGAGTTAATGCTTCAGTAATTATAACAAAAATCAGGTTGGAATATCCTACAGGGAAAGCACTCCAGGATGTGCTATGGTGCAGTTGGGTTTGCTTTTGATGAATAGCCAGCAGTAGTGTCCTTTAAATTTACTGCCTTCTTTAAATATTCTGCAGTGTTGCAGGCCTGTTTCTTCACTTGCTAAAACTAACTTAGTCAAAGCTGAAGAATAATGCCCCGGGGTCGCTGGCCACCTGAACACTTTAGAAATAGATGGGAGGAGAAAAATGCCATCCTGACAAACTACAGAGAGACCTTGAAAGATAAATGATCAAAGGGAGGAAGGGAGTGTGGACATTTATGGCTGACAAACGGAAAATAGTGGACAACGCCAAAAGGAAAAACAACAAACTTTAGATGATTACATATTCCTGTTCTTTAACCTGCAAAAGCAATCTGAGAATAAATATTTTGTGTGCTCTTTTTCTTGCTCAGTTTGCTTTTCTCCTGGGGATGATGAAATGGGGGTGTCGTGGGCGTGTTTAGACATGTTAACCATCTGTGACTGGGTCACAGGACAGCCATTAACCTTTCCTCAGGCAGGGGGCGAAGACGGGGCCAAAATAGCCAAGAGAAATCATGGCCTATCTGGATGTTCTCATTACTGGAGCCCTGTCCTCTAACTGGGGTTATCACAGAATAAAAGCACTGTCAAGTGTGCCTACAAAGGTCCTGTTAGGAGGTGACCACCGCAGTGAGTGACGCTGCCAGTAAGATTGAAAGTTCACCAGCTATAAGCAACAGCTTCCCTGCATGAAGGTGTACTGTAGTGCCTTCTGAGGTCTAGCCTAGTTGGATCGGCTTGCAAATTACAGAAAACATTCCCTCAACATTAAAGCTACATGCAAAGACTTCTTTGATTACTATGCTTTGTGGGTTAACTTTAGAATCTGGCAAAACATTGGTTCTGTCAACATCTATTTGTTTCCTTAGTTTTTCAGTGGCTCCAAATGTTGTTTATGGAGTTCTTGTCTAATATTTTTTGTATACAATATAGCCTCTTGGCCATTTTACAGGTTTGTCCAGATGTCACAAGCCTGTTAACACTCTAGTCACCAATACAGTGAAGTTGCTACCCATAGCAACCATCTGCAAACAATTAGATGGCTGTGTCTTTGTAGCTTCTATAAACATGATCTATTCATGTTGATCTCTGTGCTCGTGCTCAGGGATCCACATATTTCATGTGGTTGTCACGCCTGCCATTAAATATTCTCAGCATAAAAACCCCAGAAGGCAAACAAATCTGCTGGTTGTAAGAAATCAAGAACTTGTAATTTAAGAGCAGTTATGTTGCAACCAACATCCAACATGGCATATTACATGAACTTGTGTAACTATATTGGACATGTGTTATAAGAGGACCATTGATTTTTTTTCTAAACGACAATAACAGCTCATCTGTTTCAATTGTCCTCAAGGGTTTATTTTCAGCAAACATAAAAGCTAACTGATATTGCTGTCATCTCAAAGTAGCTTTTCAGTATGGCTCCTCAATAATTAAATTTTTGGTTGAAGCTCCTCTGAGTATACCTAGACATCCACTTCATTATTCATTATTTTAAACGTTTAATTTTTTCTTCTGAAAACCACCATTGTGTGGCACATATACACCAAAATAGTAATCTTTAATTTCAGTTGTGCCCACATATGTTTCCAAGGCCTATTTAAAGTCTCAACTTCAAAAGTCGGCCCTGTCCATCCTCCCTCCTCTCTTTGGTATCAGGTCCTTCCATATATAGTTTTTTTCACAAACATAAGCAAATCTAATAATACATCAGAATAGGTTGCTTGAAAATCTTGTAAACAAGAAAGATGGAGGCTTTCTAAGTGTAAAATACAAATGCATGCTATGTTCAAGGCTGTTTTCAGTTCCTGGACCTTTCTCAGCGATATATTCAGCTCCACATACAAAATTCAACACAAAACTCAATGAACCCAATGCACCAATGTCCTCAAAACAGCAGATATGAAACATTTAAAGATACCCAACAGTGCAACAGACTTACTAGCTGTGTGTTTGCGGAAATACCCATTCTTAACTGTGAAATTTGTCTGGACCAACACAGACAACAGGTGGTCAAGGATGTCTGCTCTGAGAAGTGGTCTAGAGAACATTTCAGCCTGTCATCATCCGAAACATCCATGTGAGAGATGCACTGGTGGTAGTGATTGATTTCACACTTCCAACTCTTATAAGACCTCAGTCTCTCTGTGTTTCTTCTTTTTTTGGTGCCACATGTTATAAACCATCTGAAACCTAACAAAATTGTTTTTCTCTTCACCATCAAATACAATGAGAGGGTGTTTTTTGCCATTAAATTGGAATACGACTGTTAAGGGAGAGAATGAGAGAGAGAGAGAGAGAGAGAGCACTGTTGAAGGGGGAAATAAATACACTCATACCCAGCTCACTGCGCCGGATTGAGAATGAATCAATGGACTATTAGAGCTTGAAGCTAGCCATGAAAATGCATCCATCTTGAGCTAAGAGATATAGAGGTCAGTGATGACACTGACAAGATGTGTGCTGCTGTCACAGCTCCGACAAGGCCTCTTGTCGCACCACATCTGAATGTGCCTAGCATTTGTTTTTAATGGCGCCATACATCAGAATATACATAACTGTCTGCCGACCCACCAAGGCTTCTACTGCTGTACCACTGTTGCATTTTAATTGCATGGTAGAAACCTGACTGTACTCCCACCATATGTCAGTCAGTCAGCTTATGGCCTTGTTATGTTGGGAACAGGCCATGATAAAATCTAATATAAATAGTTAACAAGTCGGAAGTGTGAAAGACAGGTTTATTTCACAACATCTGTGATACTGCATGACATTCTGCAGGGAAGTTGAATTGAAGTAATGTAAATTATTCAAAATCATAGATTTACTGTTTCATAATTTGCTGAAAAGAGACTCCGACTGACCTAGGAGAACTGCCTTACGTCTTTGCCCAAACCGGAGTTTGAATCCAAATAGAGTTCAAAGAAGTATAACAAGCCGACAAGGATGACAGATGCCACACATTATGACCATCCCTTGGCTTTACCCAGCTATTTAATACTGATGTCTCAGAAGTAATTACACTATGTCCATACTGGGCCAATTCACTAACGAGGGTTAATGCGTTTGGATGGCCATCATTTCACTGTTAAAATTCTACCAGAGCATACACCATGGTCAACGCTCACTCCCAAAAAGTGTTTATAGAAAATATTTCAAAATGTTTACATTAAGGCTAGACATTTTTGGTCTAAATACCATGGGCTGAATAGGTGACTGTAACTTGCAATGTATTTGGTTGTTTTAGGCAAGAATCCACTTTATGAAATACAATGCATTATTCTTATAGGGCTTACACAGAATTAGATATTGAGCGACCTGCTGCCTGCTATTATTTGCATATTCAAGCCTTTCCCGCAATACAACTCTGCACACTTAAGTCATGAAAAAGCACTTTTACCTTTCTCGTGTTTCAAAGATGGCTTGAAACTTGGACCTAAAGATGCTGATATACAAACCTCTTATTTCACAGCACCAAATATTTTGGGACAGATTAATATGTTGTCTAATTTTAGCACTTATGTTTATGCCTGAAGTCTTTTACCACACCAAATGCAGGCTATCTTCTCTGCCAGGCCTATACTGAAGCAGTCTTCACTTGTTTGTTTTGAGATCTTTGAAAGGCTTGTTTAATTGGATTTAAATCGAAAGGTACGTTTAATTTTCATGCCAGAAAAACTCACTGGTTACTATGTTAATATCAATAGTCTATGATTAACACTGTCCAATTAATTTGATTTGCTTGTACATTGGCAGACAAGATGTTTATGCTATTCTTCTGTCTACAATAACTTCTATCCAGAACTCTGCAAGATATTTAAAGTACTTTTTAGAATACTGTAACCTGGCAATCCTGTTTTTACAGCTAACAAGTAGTTAGCACATTACAGTGCTGCTGTAAAGGGCTTTTGGTGAAGTCTACAGTTTTTTTCTCTTCATTTTTTTGCCTCATGGCTTCTTTAGCTTTCATTGACACCTTTAATCCTCTTGTTGACAGACACCAATTGCTGACTCGCAATACTTTGACTTACAACTAAGGATTAATGCCTGTCTTAGGTTTGGGCAAAATATGTGATGAACACACATAGAAATTCCTTTCAACCCAATTGATGCAATACTTTTGCTGCCCGGCAAAAGGAGAGAAAGTATAAAAACTGTTGTTATTTCTGAATGGCACCTGTTATGGAAATTCTTGAACTAATGTGCATTTGAGAAATGTGCTTATCTTTTACCTGGTATGTAACTCTGGTCTTTGGTTGTGACACCCGTCTGTATAATGTCAGAGGATCACTGGCTACTCTGACCATCTTGTTCATCTGACTAAACCAATATAGGTATATGTCCTTTGTTCCTTAGGAATGTGGTAGTTGGGGGAAAGTAGGGGCAATCGGCCCTTTAGGTAAACACAACAGTAAACATTATGGCAGGAAGGACAAGGTGGGGGGACAACCTGTGTGATATTAGACAGATGTGTAGCATCTTATCACACCCCTTTTAACTGTAATAAATACAGATCAAATCAAATCAAATTTATTTTATGAAGCCCTTTTTACATCAGCAGTTGTCACAAAGTGCTTTCACAAAACACCCGGCCTTAAACCTGAGGGAGCAAACAACAATAGTGATGAACTTCAGTGGCTAGGAAAAACTCCACAAGAGGGCCAAATTTAGGAAGAAACCTAGAGAGGAACCAGGCTCTGAGGGGTGACCAGTCCTGTTCTGGTTGTGCCGGGTGAACATATTAAGAGTCCAAATTTTAATAGTTCAATGCATGTGGGCTAAGCCCAGAGTCTATTTAAACCTAGTCCAGATTGGAGGCAAAACTGGAGGGACAAGGACAGGGGGGATCAGCAGAATGGTAGCTGAAATCGTTAGGTATCGTCCCGATATGCAACACAACCAGGAGGACTCCGGACAGAGTTGCAGATGGCATAATAGGAAGTTTTTTGGAAGGTGTAGGCTACAGTAGGTGGAAAGTGGTGACTGATCGAAGCTTTAGTAAAGTTTTTGTGGGGTTTATTGATCTCTGTGTTGTAGTTCATTTCGCTCAGGTTGGATGGATCGTCCCTGACTGCCCCCACCCTCCCGCGGTGTTTCCGCCAGGCCGATCGCTGTGACACCTTGGAGAGTTTATCGGCCCACCCTGCCCGGCAACACAGCATCAATGGAGAACATTTCCCTACAATTGACATAGCAAACCCCGCAGGTGACTGAGATAGCCCCTGACTCTGGTCTATGGACTCTATTGTTGTGAACATGGTGTTGGAGTAGGCCGTCTGGATGCCGTTTTGCTCCACTTTGGATGTGTTCGGAGAGTTTACGCGGGTTAAGAAATGATTCAAAAGGGTGGAGAAGAACACACCAGATAAGTAACCTCTGTTGGCCTAGTTGGTGTTAACAGTGGCTAAGACCAAAAAAGGCTACAGACCTGGGGTTGAGGAAGAGACTATGCTAACCGCTACGTTAAAATGTATGAAGCTACCACTGGACATTCGACTGGACATTAGATTTGGAGAGATACCCATGGGAAATCAAGACAATGGCTGTTTTAGTAGTGTTCCCACAAGGATAGAGACACTTTCAGGTACCTCTCTGGCCTTGCCATGGACGCCCCAACGGGAACACGCAGGAACACTAACTGCCTGAGTTAGGGGTGCTGACAGTCAGAGGAGACCATAGAGCAGTAACTGGTGAGATCATTCCTTAACACAACCCTGTTTCCTTTCTTTTTTCTTGGACATATTTAGAAAATACAGGATTTATACACTTTCTTAGGATTTAGTACACTAGGGGAAAGATAGATCATTTTGAGAAAATATGATAAATAGAAGTATTTGTTTTAGGGTATTTCAGTAATAGCTACTGCAGTTAAGAAACCGCCAATGTTCCGTCTCCTGATAGCACTAGTAACACTCCCATACAGTCTACCTATTGTGGGGTGATTCTGTTGCTGGAATTGGTTTCTGTGCTAATGTCTGTGCGTAATGTGTCTTGTTTATTTTTCGACAATAGGGGAATTGAGCCCCTATTTGTTTTAGTACGACCTGCATTGTAGGTGGGGAAGATTCAGTCCTGTGGGCTTGCGGTGAGCAGACCTTGGGTTGATTTCCAAACATGTAGGAAGAGCACTGATGGCTTAGGAGCTATATCTGTTGCGGATGTGGTGGAGTATAACGCCACATGCTATGCTCAGAGAATCTCACGGATTTTATCAAGTTCGATGTCCACCAGTTTTAGAAACTGTACGGTGGAGTAGGATTTGCGCCTGTAAAACTGTATGTGATCATGGCCCAAGTCCTGGGAATTTGTGAAAATCTGTTTGCGGCCGAACCAGTAAATGCATATTCCCTTTTTGGTTTTCCCTGTGCTGAGGGTTCCGATTGGCAGCATTTTGTTATTTCTTGGTGGAATATTTGTATATTTGATCGAGATTGTTGTTGACCTGGAAATTTTTGGAATTCGTCAGGTTTTGCTTTGTTTGGTGCACGCATTAAATGTGTCGTTACTGTGATTCTTTGGTGAGGCCCTCTTTTTTGCCCTTTGCCTAAGCGCCGACTCCACGACATTGACTTTACCTTCCAGTGTTGTGCGGGTGGCTGGCACACGTGGAGGTATTCGCCTGATACCTTAGAATACAATACAAGAATAATGTCCTAACTTTAATCCAAGTGATACATCGGAAATTGGAAGTTTTCCTAATTTGGGGAAAAAAGTATTGTGGTTTTCTTACAAAAGGTTAAAATATTTTTTCTACTTATATTTTGTATAAGTGGTAGAATCAAGAATCCACATGTTGATGGTTTTTAATGTTAAGAAAACACGCTGTTTGCCATGAAGACTTGATTTGCATCCAATATAGTCATAGCCTGCCGCCAAGGATAAAATAGCCACAGGTGGCCAATGCCTTTAAAATTTGATTTCCTATTTAAAATTTTGAGTTGGGTTTGGTTACAAAATGTAGTTATACTTTATTTGTATTTGCAATGATGTCTGGGGACATACTTGTGTTTTTGGAATAACGCCTGATACTCGTTAATGGAGTTTAAATTCTGAAATGGTCTGATGTGACAGTCTTTGGTGATCTAGATTGGAGGATCCTGGGGATTACTGACTGATTGTACCTTGATTTTTGTGATATCATACACGGTTTCTGTTAACATCGCCCTGAGAATGATTTGTTCCTTATTTTCCGACCTGCTACTACTGTGTTGGTAAGATAAGCAATTCGTTTTACCAACAGCAACGATATTAAATGCATAGGTTGATAACTCTGAACCTTCAGATAATCTGGGATATCGGCTAAATTGATAGCATGACGTCTCTTTTTTATGTGTGGGAATATACATTTCATATACTTTAAACAACACAATTGGCCTGTATGGCCTTCCAGCAGTGGGTAAAGTCCTGAGCCCCAGGAAGGGGGAAGACCCCCTGAGATGGCCTTTACCAACCTTTCCCATTAAATTAAAGTAGCTTATTACTATGGGTTACATTTGAGTGTTCATACTGGTCACACCAGTGGTAATTTCTCCAAAATTAGTATATTTAATTTTGGGATAATCAAACATTAAGTGCAAACTGATTTTCTTCCTCTCAATAGCTTTCATATTGGAATGTATGGTTTTACACCCATCTTGTAGTGTAGGTAGAGCCCTAAAGTCATCCCCTATTGTTAAGGATTAGAACAATCTTGATGTCAAAGCTCTGATTTGGGTTTTGGCTGACCACTACTATTTGGAATGAAGTAGACATGCATCAAAGTTGTAAAGATTCTCTAAACTTTAGAAGGTTAATTGAGACATGTTGTTTTTGTTATTGCAATATTGTTTGGCCATTGCCTGTGGAAATGCAAATTGTATATGCTAATTTGGGTGTTGCTTCAGTGAGTAAGACAACTTTGTCAAAGGGTTATGTGGTTTATAATTCCCTCACACGAGCGGCCGTGTGGCACATTTGTTGTTTTTGATTTTGTTTGTGGATGTTGGGTTTTTATCATTTTCAATTTAGTTTTGATAAATATTCAGTTTGTGACTCCTTGCTGAATGAATAGTGGATTCATCCTTAATCTTGGTTTTTCTTCATGTCCGTCCTGTAATGGTTCTGCTTTCACACATGTTGTAATTTTCCCTGGACTGACGTGAAAGCATAGGGGGAATGTATAAAATGATTATCTATGGCAGGTTCCATGGAGGTGTCACGTCCTGGCTATGCCCCTAGCCATCTTCGCACTGGCTGGGGCCATAGACAGGACGGAACTAGAAGAGATGCCTCTAGGCATCTCTATGTGCTTGGGTCTCCCCAATTGGAGGCAGGTGTGGGCTGTTGCCTCCAATTGGGGAACCTATTTAAGTTGGTTTGCTCACACTGGTGTGGTTCATTTTGGTTTTGTTGCTGTATACTATCCACTGGAGCTGCTTTAAGTTTGTTTTGTTTCTTTCTTCATTAAAATCATGGAATACCTTCACCCGTTCGCCTCAGCGTTTGTGTCCTTCAGCCAGCCTGTGACAGGAGGGCCGAGTGTCTGCAGGTTTTAGATTTTTCCATTAAATTGGTTCCCAGTTCAGACCAAAACAACCAGGTGAGGGTAGAAACTAACCAATTAGTGACCTAATTAATCAATCAAGTACAAGGTGAGAGCGAAATCCTGCAGACACTCAGCCCTCCATGGAACTGGTTCGACACCTCTGATCTATGGTGAAAAAGAGCTGAACTAAACGTTCAAAGCGAATTGGATAGTTACATGTAGAATTGATTTTTCCTGTTTGCTTAGTAAAATTAGAAATAGTTATACAAGTAAGTCTGTTATGGCCCTAAGTATCTAGTTACAGTAAAAAATAAAAATAAATGTTTGTCACATTAGTTTTTTTTTAACTGCTTGTTTGATGTAAAACCTAATGTGATTATGGTTAAGTAGAATACATCTTATCATTTTGATTGGGTTAAGCTAAGAAATAACACATTAATTGGGATGAATAGTGACTATGAGAATGTGACTGTTCAGTTTGTTTGATATTTGTTTAGAAGTAATATTACATACAGACAACAGCTTGAATGGGTTTTCGACTCGTTTGAACTCCTTAGTGGAGAAACAGTTTTATTGAAGACAATCAAAATTTGTTTTTCTAATTTGGCTACACTGAATGCTGTTTTCATTATTCTGGTTTAGATTGGTTACGACCATCAGCTATCTCTCAAACAGCAAATAGGTCGAAAGCCAAATTGACACTGGATTGAGACTTTTTTTAAAGTTGTGATTTTTAACTAAGTAACAACTTTGATAGTTATTCTAGTACAGACGAGAGCTGAAGAGTAAAAAAAAATTGAAATTGTATCTGGATTATTTCCCTGTGTAAAAGTGTAACATATTTAAAGATAAGGATTGGGTCACTTTTAATCAAGACCCTCACACCCTACTCCAGGGTGACCCCTGGGGAGATGGGGCATAAAGTAGGGGGGGGTCATGATTTATGACAGGATTATAGAGTGCCTATGATGTTCTAGGATAAATAAGAGGCTTGTAGAAATTCACACTGGGTTTCATCTTGTAGAGAAATGAAAGGCTAAATAACAGTTATGTTAGCTGAGCTTCAAGATTGATTTGCAGTAAGGTATTTGATCATTTACGTAAAACAAAAGTGAATTTGATTGTAGTTCGAGACAAAACAATCGGATGTAATAATATATCCACCGAGATCTGGTTAGGTAAATTGAGAATTGTTTATGAGCTACTCTTTGAGAGAGATACTTCAACGTAAGCAAACTATCTTAACTGATGATGAGTAAGTGGAACAGTAATAGAAAATTGTGTTCTTCTGTTTTTGTAGGTTTGTTATTGGCTGTTCATTGAATCTAAACCAACTATAGAAATTAGTGAAATTGTTATTTTGCTACACTAGCAGAACAGAAGCACCAGAAATGTTTGTGCTTCCACTATACTGTTACTGTTTACAACTGTTCTAATTTATTTAGACAAAGAAAACAGATATTGGATATTCAGGTATACAAGTTTAAGTGTTTGGCAGGACTGTGTTCTAATGCATTAGCAAGAAGCAACAAACTAATGTAATGGACATATTTCTGATTGTGTCCTGTGCAGTTGCAACTAATCTTCTCAAGGTGAATTCACTGACAGGTCCAGTACACTTGAAAGCGATTCAGCAATTAAGGACTGGTTGGAGCCAGAGAGACCGAGTTTGGCTTTAAGGACAATTGTGAGCTGGGCTGAGATAAGATGGATCTCACACACACACACACACACACACGGACACACACACACGGACTGTCCCACAGCTGCAAGCAAATTTTACTTCCCGGGGTGGTCTACAGTAATGCCTGGTTCCTGACACCTGGACTAATTCTAGTCCTGATGATTCTGCCATGAGATGAAGATGGCAACCTCCAACCGACGACGGGAGCTATGGAAGGCTGGACAACGTTTGCTGGGGTGTGGAAAGACCAACTGAACGACATAATGCCACGTTGGTTGGGTCAGTACCAGGGACATCTCATCTGCTGTCTAGGTAGCTGAGAGATGAGCCTGGGGTCGACACCACACACTACAGGATGGCTTCGGTGTTTAAAAATTAGGCACAGTGAATTGAAGTCACTCAGGGAAAAGGGAGCTTTTTGGTACTAGTAACCATCACTTCCGACCCGGCTTGGAGCTATAGAGCCCTAAGATAAAACAGGTCATCCTGGCATTCACAAAGGAGAACACACAGATTCTCCTGATCTGTCTGATAGAGCAGCTAGAATGGAGACAACATGAGCTGTGTCATCGTAACCTGCATTTGAACTTTGAAGGACAACACCTTGGAATATACTGTACATCTGACTTTTACGTTCTGGTACGTCGGTCTGCAAAGAAATGTTTCATAACTGACTAACGTTTGGAGGAGCAGAACATTTGTGAAGACTTTGAAAGTACATCTTATTGGAACCACGAGAGGAATTTTCAGAGAATCAAGCAATTGGCACGAGAGAACTTTGTACCAGTGACAAATTGAAGGATGTATTCAGTGATTGGTGTTTCCACACATGTCTACGTGGGTGTATTTACACACCTTTTTACACTAATACTTTAACTTACTATTTGTGTACGTATGCTTCCCTTCAAAGGTTTGGTGTCACTTAGTAATGTACTTTTTCAATGAAAACATACGTGAAATTAATTTGAATGGGAAATATAGCCAAATGATTTTTTTATTTAAATAATATCTGTCCTTCAACTTTACTTTTGGCAAAGACCTCAATTTCCAGCCATTACAGCTTTGCAGACTTTTGGCATTCTAGTTTGTTGTTGTCTACTTGTTAAGGTAATCTTAAAATATTTTACTTCATGCTTCCTTAAGCACCTCCTACAAGTTGGACTGGCTTGATGGGCACTCATTTTTGACCATACGGGCAAGCTGCTCCCACAACAGATCAATAAGGTTGAGATCCGGTGACTGTGCTGGCCACGACATTATAGACAGAATACCAGTTCTTGCTTCCCAGGTTCCTGCCATTTGAGGACCTGTGAGGCATCTGTTTCTCAAACTAAACACTTATGCATTTGTCTTCTTTCTCAGTGGTCCTCACTCTTCTTTCTAATCTGGTAAGAGGCATTTTGTGCTGCTCTGTGTAGGGAGTTGTATAAAATCTTCAGTTTCTTGGCAATTTCTCACATGGAATGGCCTTCATTTCTTGGAACAAGAAGAGAGTAAAACGTTTCAGATGAATGTTTTTTGTGTTTGGCTATTTTCAGCCTGTAATTGAACCTACAATTGCTGATGCTCCAGATACTGAACTAATGTAAAGAAGGCATGTATTATTGCTTCTTAAAACATCACATTTTCATCTGTGCTAACATTATTTAAAATGTTTTTTTAATGATCAATTAGCCTTTTAAAATGATAAACCTGGATTAGCAAACACAAAGTGCCAATGGAATATTGGACATATGGTTTCTGATAATGGGCATCTGTATGCCTATATAGATATTCCACAGAAATTCAGCTGTTTTCAGCTCCAGTACTCATTTCCATAATTAACAATGCACAATTACACTGGATTTCATGTGCTTTTAATGGACAACAAAACTGCTTTTCTTTCTAAATCAAGGACATTTATAAGTGACCCCAAGCGTATATGACATATTTGCACACAAAGGCTCCATAAGGATAAAGCATAAATTTTGTCAATGTAACATTTTAAAAACGTCTTTAAAATTCACATTTGTGTGAGGTCCACGCATCGTTCCTGCTTCAGCTCATCCCACTCGTGCACTTTACCAGCCACCCCTACGCACATTACAGTTTTTCCGAATTGCTAAATCACTAAAACCCATAGGTTTATAATTTAAAAGTCAAATTGATCTTAAAAAAACATTTGAAATAATGTTACCACAGCTAAAAACGTGATGTTTTCCTCACCATAAAGGTGGCATTGGAAGAATGAAGACATTGGTTAGAGGGAGCCCTACACCAGTTCCTAGTACTGATGGACCATCGCAACCTGGAGTACCTTTAACCAGCCAAACGTTTGAACTCCCGACAAGCTTGGTGGTCTTTTTTTAACAGTTTTTTTGTTCTCTGTCTCCTATGGGCCAGGAAAGAAGAATGCAAAGGCAGACTTCCTGTGCAACGTATTCGAACAACCATCCATCACTCCGATGCAAGACACCATCCTGAACCCAACCTGGCACGTAGGTCCTATTTGAGGGAACATCCAGGACACCATCCAGGAGGCCCTACTGGCCCAACCTGTGCCGCCTACCTGCCCTCTGGGAAAAACCAGCAGCCGTTAGTTCCCAACTGTTACAATGGTGCCACACCTCGTTGGGGTCTGGGCTCCTGGGAATCTCCCGCACCACAATGTTTCTCGGCAACCGATACTGGTGGACTTCCCTGGTCAACGATGTACGCGTTTACGTGCTGTCCTGCCCCGTTCACGCCCTGTCTAAGAGCACCCGTTGTCACGTCCCCACTCAGAGAGGCGTGCCCTCACGTCCCTGAGCTGCAGTGCGCACCTGTTCCCAATCACCCCACACACACCAGTTCCCAATCATCCCTTCACCTACCATATCCATACAACTTTTACCTGTTCCCTGCCGGATCAATGGTCTCTGCTCGCATGCCATATCTCGCAGTTCACAAACCCTCGTTTTGCTATTCTGTGTAGCAACCGATCGCCCGTCCCCGACTACTCTGCCTGTATTACTGCCGTCCCAACTGCTCTGACTGCCACTTGCCTGTACCGTCGCCTCCGGTTCAAGAGTCACCTCACTGCCCGTCCGTGGCTACTCCACCTGCCACTCCCCCTTTCCTCCCCAGTCCGCGCTTGGATCCTTACCTGTGCCCGTGACACCCGTCATTTTCCCCGAGGGGCAGCTTTTGCCCCTACCAATTCCACACCGCCCTTGGTCTCATATTGCCATGGATTTTGTGACAGACCTGCTAGAATCGGACGGTTTCACTGTGATTTTTACTATAGTACATACAGTGGGGAGGACAAGTATTGAAACACTGCTGGTTTTGCAGCTTTTCCTTCTTACAAAGCATGTAGAGGTCTGTAATTTTTATCGTAGGTACACTAAAACAAATAGAGGTTAGAGTGTGACTGTGACTGCGGACTGTTCAACTGACGTAAGACAATGAAGCCCCCCCTTAACCACATAAGCGCCAGGGTTTGCCGAGTCGTAGTAAATACTTCTCACAACCTGTTCTGACATTGTAGAGCATTTGTGTAATAATGATAAGTAATATATTTTGACATTGTTTTATTTGTGTTTTCAAAATTACACGTCATTCAATAAATTCAGAAAAATTACACAAATTCTGATTTCTTCTGATTAGAAAATATGTAAACATTTTAGAAATGTTTCCATGCTTATTCAGATTATTAAAATTGTTTATACTGACATGGTCTCAGTTAGTAAAAGGCCTACAAGCATCAACACAACTTTTGATAGCTTCGTGCCTCTACTGTTTAATCGCTAAACCCACATAGGATTTGTTTAGATGTAAACACGAGAACTGAAGTTACCCATCCTAAGACAACAGACTCTGCTTTTGTTACACCAAGAGCTACAGCGTCGCATATAGCTTCCTCATTAAATGTATCTATGTATTCATTCCTGTTCTCACTCTGTCTTTGTGTTATGTTTGGCACCAACTTGAACTCATGCAGAAAGTTCTCTGTGGCCATGTGAACCCATGTTCCAGTTGCGATGTTAAAATGGTCTCCGCGATGTCATCATAATGGGTCTATAAAAAATAATCAGGGGGATCAAGACAAAAATTTCTTCTCTGGCTCGGGTGGTCCACTTCACATCCAACGCATGATGTGTGCAGAAAGCCGCAACAATGTTTTTCAGAATCAGACCCAATGTTGTTTTGATGAAATTTTAAACGTATGATGCAAGCCGTTTTTCCATTTTGTGAGAACTCTTGTCAGCATTTGAAAGGTATGTTAGACTAAGAGGTCCTAGCTGATCACGAAACCAATCAAGCCAATCATAGCTTCTTGTGTATGTCTGTGAGATCGAACTGTCAGGGTCCGGGGGGCCATGGTGGCACATAGCCAGGCCTCAACCTTGTGGAGTTCAATTGGTTGGTTGTATTCTTGAAACATGTTTCGTAAATTCTTCTGACTGCTTGATAGTCTGTTTTTATGCTGTGTTGAGGACTGTGTTAGCTTAAGCAAATACGCATGGATTCATGTGCTGGGAAATAAAAGTGCTATCGAGGTAAAGCAAGAATTTGAAGACATTAAAAGAAGGAAGAACACCATGTTTTTATTCACATTTTGAAATGTTAATGAAGAAGTATAACGTAAAACATTTTGCTACAGGAAATAATGTCCAAGCAAGTACCGTTGAGAGATTTAATTAAACAATTAAATGTGGAGGTTTCTCACCAGCTGCCAACACTCATCGCTATGTTGAGGTTATTTAAGATTTAGTTCATGGTTACAACCATTGCTAACATTGATCTATTAAGATGAAGCCTGCTGATGTTTTGTGAAAGAAAATTTTGGACTAGTTCTCAAGAGCCTGTATGGTACAACCGTAATGAGAAATGGAAATCAAAGTTACAATTTCCGGGTTGGGGATACTGTGAGATTCTCAAAGTTGAGAGGAGCGTTTACAAAGGGCTATGAAAAGGGTACACCGATGAATATTTTACAATAACAGAATGCATTCCGTGGCTATGTCCTGTACATTGGGGCAAAAAAGTATTTAGTCAGCCACCAATTGTGCAAGTTCTCCCACTTAAAAAGATGAGAGAGGCCTGTAATTTTCATCAAAAGATTGTTTTTTCTGAATTGGTAGGTAGCAGATTTTAATCACACAGTGATGCTGGTAAACCTTCTATAAAAGTAATCTCCCTCACTTTCAACATTTCGTCATACAGCAGTTGCCAACATGAATAAACCCAGATGATATTCAGAATTTCTTTCGAGAAAACAACGTCAGCATTATCCAGTAGCATCTTCACCAAATATGTTTTACCCAAGTTACTAGGGCCACTAATGACACAGCTGAATGTGTGTTGAAGTCGTGGGTCAAAACCGCTATCCATCCTAGAACGTCATTTAGTACCCATAAGGCCTTGTGCTGTAATCAGGGAGCAGTACACGCTTGTTGTACACAACTCAAGTCTAGCATAAGCGGCTGTGAACGCAGCAATAAAAAAACTGCTGTTACGTGGTTTGATTGGTGTCTGTTTTGCATAACGCCACTGTACCATCGCAACTGTGTCTGAGATGATAGAGAAATAACCAACTTCTATTTCACAGGAAAAACTGTAGTGGCTAATCTTCTCTGGATCTGTAATTAACATTGTATTCATAAGGTTAGTCCGCTCACTCATTTTACCCCAAAGAGTATTCATTGCCAATTTAGCCAAAGATCGCCTAGCACTACAACAATGTTTTCCTTGTCAAGCTGCACACCCTCCTTTTCATGATATTCACAGATATATTGGTCTTTAGCATCATTTTCAACCACAGATGGTGGGAAGCTGCTAGCTTCCTGCTTGTGCTTCAGGAATGTTCTCATGTAATCTGCAAAAAGACCATCTGACATCCTGGTGACATTCTAGACCTAAAATATTTTCACAAAGTGATAACCTTTCTCAACAGCCTTAACCAGCTCATTAGAAACTCAGGTACCCAATAAAGCTCTTTCTGAATCAATATGCGAACAATCAGTAACTTTTTCAGTTTCTGCAAATTATGTACATAAGGGAAAGAACAGCTTACTACCAACCCTGTGCGGTAAAACAAGGTGATGAAGGCCTTTCGGTGGACACACTGTAGCCTTAACAATACCAAAGTAAGTGTCTAGCAGTTTGAAATCTCTATAGATTATGTCTGGATGCCCGATCAGATCTTTGTCTTGTTGCAGAATGGGTAAAGACTACAGACATCGTTATACTGAATAGTCTCCCCTTCTCGAGCCATAAACTTCAAATGAATTGCGTTGGTACGACCTCTGAAAAGGGCATCCCAAGAGTCAAGGCGCTCTGGAGCATAAAAGGTCTTCAAGAAAACTTTGACATCTTTGGATGTGTTTTAAGCTGATTGCACTCACACTCCAATATGTATTGAACGTGTACATTGTGCTGTTCTTTTAAAGCCTCAAGCTTTGTCAGCCATTGTTGGTACATCAACCCGTACTGAATCTTTGTTAACGGGTTCATGCTTGTTGAACAATAACACTTTGGGTGACCATGTCAGAAACAGCCTAGGAATTCATAGACTGCACACACCTTCGGATTCAACGTATCCATCAACATAATAGTCACCAATTTTCATTTCACCCTGGTTCAGGGCATGCTGTATTTATGTTATCTAATCAGAGGCCATATATTCAAGCCATTGGATTGAGCTGTTAGAGAATGTCTTTTGACAACAGTTGCAGTTGTCTGAGGGGACCAATGTAATGGTGTCCTTGGTGAGGAATCTGTTGCAAATGACTTTCATGCAAGCTGAAGCGATCATAATTAAACGGAATGGGTCAACTTCACCACACTCCAGGAACTCAAGTCTGTAGCTCATACAACCCTCAATCAAGATGACCACATCACTCAAACAGTAAGCCTTAATGTCTCAAAATCATAAAATATATAGCGCTCACAGGCATCCTCCGGTTTGGAGGGTTTTATGAAACACTGATGATTCATTTCAACAGACAGATTCACATTACAGTTTGGACACATGTTTGCCATGCACTAGTGCACTTATAGTTGGTAATATTAACGTTGTAATGATGGCTGCAATCGACACAGTATTTCTTCTGATCATAATGCTAACCCAATGACCCACACTTTTGTGGTTCTTCAAGCCTTTATGCGGTCTATAACAAAAGTCAGAATAACATATCTGCATACAGTCAGGGCACTGCTTTGTGTTAGGACAATCTTAATGAAGACATGCACTACAGCTACATTTACAGCCATGATCAACATGAGTGTTTCAACCTTTATAACACCACTCACAAACATGACACACCCAGAAAACCCTTCAGATTCATGATGCCTTAGAAGTGGTTATCGTGTAAGCACATAAAGACGGTTTTAGGGTGGGTGTCCTTGCTGTTTTGAAACTTGGTAAAGTGACAATCCAGTGTTCAATGATAGACAACGATTTTACACCCCATTATTTCTTCAAACTGAAGAATATCCCTGAATGTGGTTGCCCCTGGCACTGTTTATTCCTTCAAAGTAATAGCATGGCTCATGCGATGTTTGTTTAACGTAGTGCTTTGGTGGATTACAAACTGTGGAACACAGGATGTTTTCCAACCTGCATATACTACGGTTTGTACTAGTGGTTATTTAGCGGCTGTTACTACGGACAGATCTGATCTTATGGCCCTTCTCTTGTAAAAAAAAATGGGCTGAAACTTTCTAATATTGTAAGTCCATGACCCCTTTAACTACGACAGCTATGCCAATGATACGCAAATATATAAGGCTCTTGAACCATATGACAACAGCTCAATAGACTCTCTGTGTCACTGTATAGAGCACATAAATACCTGGATGAACCAAAGTTGTCTACAATTAAACCATGATATTATTGTGTTTGGCAACAAATATAAAAGAAAATTAATTCGTAAATAGCGGGATTCTCGGGCCCTTAAAAACAAGGATCAAGTCCGTAATCTTAGTGTTCTGATTCTGACTCAGATCTCACATTTAACAGTCATATCAAATCGGTCACCAAAACAGCATTCTACCGTCTGAAAAATATATCCAGAATCAAAAGCCTGGTGTCCCAAATACCAAGAGAAGCTCATCCATGCTTTTATCTCTAGTAGGGTTGACTACTGTAATGGCCTCTTAACTGGATTTCCCAAAAATAATGTAAAACAGCTGCAGCACATTCAGAATGCAGCTGCTAGAATGTTAACCAGGACCAATAGGACAGAGCACATCACTTCAGTTCTTAAACCTTTGCATTGTCATCTGGTCAGTTACAGAATAGACTTTAAAGTGGTGCTTCTAGTTCATAAATCTCTGAATGGTTTAGGACCCGAATACATTTCTGATGTTTGAAGAATATAAACTGAGCAGGGCTCTTAGATCTATGAACTCAGGTCAGCTAGTAGAGCCCAAAGTCCTGTTAGAAATCAGCCATGTCGTATAGTGGTAGTAATAACTTGCGTACCCGGTTGTCAAGGGAGAGAGTAATTCAATTGTTTATTGCAGCATATTGATAGTCTATTAGAACATGATGTTACAGGCTCAATCTCTTCTCTACTCTACTCGTCGCTCTACTCAGTATAATGTCAGTTAACCAGCTGTTATATACATTGAGGGGCGTGTTTACCTAGCAAAGCCAAGACAGTAACCCCCATGCCAACTGGTCAACGTAAACATTCCTGTGGTTACCCGAGCGCAACCTACAAGGAGAATCTAAACAGAGAGGTTTCCCTGTTTATATCATTATCTAGCCACATTCACATCTAATGCAACGTACATTCATATTGTAGTTTTAATGCTCAGATCCTACAGTCCAAACTAAACATGGAGAACTGCGATTAGCAGTTATGCTGTAAACGACTGGAATAAACTACCAGAAGATCTTAGACATTCTCCAAACTTGTCCATTTTTAAATCCAGGCTAAAAACACTTCTCTTTTCACGTGCCTATGACTGAGCTCTTACACTTAACCACACTGTGAGCCTTATAGCTTCTTAAGTTTTTATAACAGTACTGTTTAGTCTTACAGCATCTATAGCTTCCCATGTTTTTATATTCTATTTCAATTTTATTATTCTATATTTTATTATTATGATGTATTTTATATTTCACTTCTTGATTTATTTTGTTATTAAATGTATATCTTGCTATCATTTAACAATTTTATTGCAAGTTCTGTTGCTGTCAGAGGAATAACCTCTGTGTAAATGTAACAATCTGCTGATGATGGATCTGACTGTTTTGATTCTATTACATTATTTCTATTTTAACTGTAAAGCACATTGAATTGCTTCTATGTATGAATTGGGCTATATAAATAAACTTGCTTGCTTGCTTGCTTTATAACGTACCCAAAAAAAGCATGTTTCCTGCGTGTAATTCTGTGCTTGTGGAAAAACACCATGCTACATTGTAAAACATAGAAGGTTAACAACCACCCTGGGGTCCATTTGTTGAACATCAAACAATATGCTGCTGATGTAACACTTGCCCGGGAATTTTACATTCCGGAACCCATTTGTCAAACAACAAACATAACCCCCCTGTTATAACACTTGTCCGGGGTGTTTATCAATCATTGTAAAACATCAAACATGGACACATCAATGCAATCATAAATTACAATGTCACCCAACATGCAAATGCAAACACACGTCATCCAGGAAGTCCATATGTCACACAGGAAGTCCCTCCCACCTGTCAAATCAATCTGGAATCCATTGGCTTCTGGTAGAAGCTTACATTCATTACAAGACCATGGTGCTTGTCTATGGAGCAGTAAGGGAAATGCACCTCCCTACTGCAAGGCTATGCTTAAACCTTAAAAGCCTACCTGTGCACTTCGATCTGCCACTTTATGTATTTTGCCCATCCAGGTCCTGCTCAGCCAAGGCAATACTCTTGTCTATCTTCTTGACACCACATTGGTGGAACAAACTTCCCATTGAAGCTAGGACAGCAGTCCCTGTCAATCTTCAGAAAATGACTGAAAACCTACCTCTTTGAGGTGTATCCCCCACTCCCTCACACACACCCAAAAAGGTAGATTTCTCTGACACTGACTTTGCCAACTAATGGCTTATTATGTACTAATTATGATTGTCAGATGTTGTTTTTCCAAGACACCTGAAGAATACACTTATTGTAAGTCGCTCTGGATAAGAATGTCTGCTAAATTGAAATGTAAAATTAATATATACATAGGCGTTGTTTTAAAAGGCTATGTGACCATTAGAAAACCCTTTTGCAATTATATTAGTACATCTGATGACAGAAGCAAGAAAACCGACATTTAGACTTGCTGACAATCTGATGTACCAGTGGATTAGATTACAGGTTCAAAATGTTTGGAAGCAACTGACTTTCTTCTGAAACTCATCATTCTATTATTGCTCAGAGAAATGAAGTCTATTTCATGTCAGAAATTTTCAAGAAACAGAAGATCTTGAACAATCGAAAGAAGAGTTGTAGGCATTGGTAGTTTGAGAAAATGATGCCTCACAGGTCCTCAACTGGCAGCTTCATTGAAGAGTACCCACAAAACAAGTCTCAACATCAACAAAGAAGAGGCAACTCCAGGATGCTGGCCTTCTAGGCAGAGTGGCAAAGAAAAAGCCAAATCTCAGATAAGCCAATAGAAAGAAAAGGTTAAGATGGGCAAAAAAACACAGACACTGGAATGAGGAAGATTTGAAGGATGTGTTACAGACAGACAAATCTAATTTTGAGGTGTTCAGATCACCATGAATATTCATGAGATGAAGACCAAATGAAAAAATACTGGAGGAGTGCTTGACACCATCTGTCAAGCATGGTGGAGATTGGTACAGGGTAAAAAGGATCTTGAGGAAAGAAGACAATCACTCCTTTTTGCAACACCATGCCATACCTTGTGGACTGCGCTTGATTGAAAACGATTTACTCTTCCATTGAAAATGATTTACTACTTGATTGAAAACTATTAACCCAACAGCACAATTACCAAAATCACATCAATAAACTATGCAATAACTATTTGGGGAATAAACAGTGAACTGGTATTCTGTCTATAATGGAGTGGTGAGCACAGTCATTGGATCTCAACTCTGTTGATCTGTTGTGGGAGCAGTTTGACCATAATGTATGTACGAAATGCCCATCAAGCCAATACAATTTGCGTGAGGTGCTTCAGGACGCATGGTGGAAAATCTCTCAGATTATCCCAGCAAATTGACAACTAGAATGCCAAAGGTCTTCAAAGCTGTTATTGTTGCAAATGAAGGATTCTTTGATGAAAACAGTTTGAAGGACATGATTATTATTATTTCAATTACTATTAATTATTTCTAACCTAGTCAATGACTATATTTCCTAAACATTTTGCTGTATTTACTATTCAAACTAAATTGATGTGCACTAGTGTTAAAGGTTTGGGGTCACTTAAAAAAATCCTTGTGTTCCATGAAAACATACATGAATAGAGTGCAGAAATGTTGTAGAAATGTTTTGGTGCATCAAAATAATCCTGTCTCACTTTTGTCAAAAATAAAATAAAATAAAATATTTAAAGATTGATGAGAATTTTTGTTTGTTGAAAATGTGGATAATGTGAAGCTGTCTGAATGCATTTATGTTGAACATGTGTGGTATCACTTGGATGAGAAAAATATAAAAAAGTGTACAAAATCAAAATAAGATTTCTGGCAAATCCTGTATAAAGCTTGGACGAATTGCACAACCGTCTTCCATTGTAACTTGCTTATGTTTTGCATTGTAAGGGAGAAAATACTGTCTTTTTAAAACATGTTATTTGTATTTTTTCGTGGTGTGAAGTTGTGTTTACAGGCTTTTTCTCTGCAAAGAAATAAATACAGTTGAATGGCATTGAAATATTTTCTCAGATGACACAAGTCTTTTGTGCAGTTCTTTATATATAGTGCCTTGTCACGTTTTTTGGACTCCTGAGCAATAATCTGATATTACTGGCTTAAAGCTGGTAAATTGAAATGTCATTGTATTAAGTCATTGTACTCAGTCATCAAATCAATAATTGTAAATTGTATTTTGGAATTTTTTTAAGAATACAAATACAAATCTTTACCATACTTCACTTCAATACAAATTGCAAGTCTTTTGAGGTAAGTAAATAAGACTGTAGGAATCATTTTGTCCCATTCTTGGTAGATTTGCTTCAGGTTAGGTTTGTTGCACAACATGTGGGCTGCAAATTTAATATATAGATTCTCAATGGGATTGATTTCCAACATTTAACTGGGTGACCATAATACATTCAGCTTTTTGTTCTTAAACTACTCCAATTTAGCTTTTTTGTGCTTGGGATCATTATCCTCCTGAAAGGAAAAAATCCTATGCTCCAGTTATTGGCGGTCTTTAAGAGGTTCTATTGCAATATTTTTTGTAATTCAAGTAATGATCTGCCTATGTCATCTTACTGTCTTACCATTTAGTGTCCGTTCCCTTGAGACTACAGTCAGCCGATGCAGGTAAAAATGAAAAGCAATATCGTGAACACCTTTTAGTAATTACACAACAGCCCAATAGACAGGAAACTAGAAACAAAAGACCCTATCTTCCTGAGAGAGACTAGGCTATCTAGGTCGATTTGGACATGAAAAGAAACTGTGAAACAGCACATGTGTTCGTTTAATAAAACCATATGAATAGTGTAATACAGAGATGAGGAAAGGTCTGAGAGGAAATAGAAAATGTAGTTTAATAAGTTACAAGGAATCAGTTGTGAATGCAAGGCTGCTCACTGAGCGATGGTGGAGTTAAGAATCAAAACTAGGGAGGGATTACCACGTCACCTTGCCCCAGTATCATTTCCTGTTTACATGAGCACGTTATCAGTCACAAGCCAGGCATTTGTCAAGACCTACTCCATTGCATTGATTGGACGGCTGGAGAGGAAGATAGAGGCTGCATGGCGAGCAGGCTTACATATGCAAGAAAAGCAGGGTTGTGACCGTAGCCTCTGGTTTATATTGAGTAAGATGAGTTTTTATTTACTTTCCTTAGTCACAATAGTCTTGAAAAATACTAAACACATTTGGTGAGATAAAGAAATTAAGCATGGCATGAAAGATTATGATTTACAGTATCTCTTCTGATCTGAATTATTAATGAGAACGTCAAACATTTCTGTTGTTAATTGGAAAGTCAAATTTAGCTAATTTCTAATTAAAAAAACGTCTTGAATTTCACCATGCGCTTGAATGAAATACTGAAAAGAGCATGCAGAGATTATAATAGAATACAGTTTGACTTTAACTGGTAATCCTGAGTGACTTTTTCTTTCTCTCCATCCCCCTCAATCTATGTTCCCCTCCCTCAGTTCCACTTTCTCTGTCTTGCTGCCGAGCAGCTGCATGAATTTTTTATTATGTAAAAACTGCCCACTTTCACAGCTCTACTAAATCCTCCCCTGATAAATGATGACAATTAAATACATTTCCATGCCTTTTCTCCTCATTAAGTCGAGTCTGACAACCAAGCCTGCCCATTAACACCATGTCACTATTCTGTGATTAGCTTCCAATAGACCAGGCCCGCCAACCAGCCTAAAGGAAGCCTGCTGAGCTCACAACAGTGTGGTACATTTTCATAGTTTTCACCAAGTTGAATTACAAAAAAGCCTGAATAGTTTGGGTTATTATGCCGACAGCTATGCTGACCTCTGCCCTTGGTTATAACTAGCTCTCTCGCTATTAGTGTCTTCATCTGTAGCTGTAGCAAAAAGCCAATCAAAGCGATTAATAGAACCTAGTAACAAATGTCAGTGCATTTGAGGAGTGTAGGAAAACAGACTCAAAGAACATATGTCACCAAAATAAAATAAAAATTCATGCAGAGGTGGATTGTGGTTGCATTATTACACTACTTGCATAAGTCACATCTCCTGACATTTAATTCACTAGGGCATTTGTCTAAAATGAGAAAGACAGAGCGAGAGAGAGGTGGAGGCAATCTGAGGTGATTGTGGAGTGTGGCTACACTTGACTGCAGTGTGGTGTCTTTTTTTAATTAAATCCTAGCTGTCGTCTTAGAGGGATCTTAAAGTTTATGATGCACGTTTTATGGTGCCAATTTTCATGGTTGACTGTGAAACGCACCATATGGACTGTGTAGACACAGTAACAAAAACAAGTGATTGAAATGCAAACGCTGCTCAATCCGTCTCACGGTTTCAATTTGCGTTCGATGCAGGTCGCCAAGCAGGAAAAGCTTGTTTTGAGGCTTTGATTGTACCACAACCTGTAAACACATAACATTACTTGATTATTTATAAAAAATATCCTTGCCTTGATAGAAGACAAACCATGCACCACCCGCTGATTTACCCATCTCCCTGGCTGATGATTTATATCATGGCCGGTAGTATGATTTGATTATGAATTCTCGAGGATGATTAATGTCAATTATTGCTCTTGAATCAATAAATGAAACTTCTAAACAACATATTCCTTGATGACTATCATTAATCATCCTTTATCAATCTGTAGCTAATACATTATCCAATCCATTATTGCAAAGCCTGAAAATAAACTAATACTTAAGCTGTTTCAAGGTAGCTTACCAACAACACAGATCTTTTGACACCAAAACAATATCTGAGACAAAGAGCACCATCCTCAATCTAGAAATTACTCTCAAACATTACCTAGATCCTTGTGTGCATTTAGCTGTACTGTCTGAGCTCTTGACCAGCCAGGCAGTGTGCAAAGAAAAAGCACACACACTGGCTCCTCTACCTTTAAAGGGCTAAATGAAGCAATGTGGGGCTAAAATACACAGCTATAATTTTTTAACTAGGCTCAACCCTGCTCCCAGGCAGCGCTGCAGTATACTGCAGACCACCAGTGGCGTGTTTTTCATACCAGGGCGCATACCAGGGTGTATAATTAAATGTGGTTCAGAAGTGCAAATTTGGCTGAGCAGCTACAAAGCCCCCCGGGCGAGGTTAGAGGCACCTCATTATAGGACGAGGGGGGAGACGGTAAAGCTATAAAGATTACTGCCAGCAAAAGAGGAGACCATGGCATTTATTAAACGAGGCCCACTCTTGTTGGTTAGCAAGCACTGCCAGGAACTAATATCAAGCACTTCCATGATGAAAGAGAGGTATTCAACACTTCAATGTCGCATACGCCCTGGAATCAAGATGTAAAAGTGATAATGATGGTTGAATAGATACACATTAAAGAGTGTTGGGGAGGTTGGGTGAGTATTTCATCCATGATTTTTTTTAATGTTAACCTAGACAACTAGTGTTGATAGTCTTGCTTTAATGATGTATATTATATGTGACGTTACTGCGAGAAACATTTGTACAATTTGAAATTAAATTTGCTGTTCTGCTACTATACACTCAATCCCACAATGACTCTACATTCTTCATCCACATTGATCTAGTTTGTCAGGGCAAATTCTCAGAATTTCATTCATGGTGATAAAAAGTAATCTTGTCACAGCTTTAATTAGTGAGAAAATCCCTCGGACATTCAATATGACCAAATAATCTTTCTTGATAGATGTTGCAATGCCAGTGTAATGAAGGCCTCTTGGGGATCCGGAGATGATAGTTGCATGGAAATCCAAGCAAACATGCTCAGATATTTATATTTATACTAACACCCTTTAAAAGTATGCTTCCAAAAACATAAAAAAATTAATAAAAAAAATATTTACTCACCACTTTTAATCAATATTTGGTAGAGACTAAGGCAGTAATTACAGACATGAGTCTGTCTGTATAAGTCTATACCAACTTTGCACATTTACACACAGCAATTTGGCTTTGAATGCATTACTTCAGGACATTGACATTTGGTTTTTAACCCACTCCAGTTTGGCTTTGTCTTTATATTTGAGGTCCTTATAGAAGATTCATTTTCTCCCAGGTCCCTTGCAGAATTCAGCATATATTTTGCCCTCTATCTTTACAAACATTCTAGGCCCCGATGCATTCACTTAGCATGATGCTGCCTCCTTCATGTTCCAAAGTTGGGATGGTGTTATTGAGATTCAATTTAAGTTTTTAACTTTTTTACGCTCTCCCAATAATGATACTTTTGCGAATACATTGATATTCCTTTGTCTTCATCATGTTGTTTATCAAAGGAATTGTGCTAATCAACTGTGGGACCTCCCAGAGAAAAGTTTATTGAAACTGAAATCATGTGTCTCACAGAAATTTTTTAATTGTGACATCTAAAGACAAAGCTCATTCAGGTGTCATAGCAAATGGGATGAATACATACAAAAAAAAAGGTTTGTGTTCATTTAGAAATTTCCTTGTTTTCCATAGGGAGGTTTTAAAGTGACTCTGATTAATCACAAATACGTTTTCCTGACATTTGCTTAGTTGCATCTCAAAGCAAAAGCTATGGTCCGCAGAGCTTCCAAACCATCAGAGGGATCTATCTTATTGTTGAAAGATGTCAGTCAGGAGAAGGGTAAGGAATTTCCAAAGAATTAGATATACCATGGAGCACAATGAATATCGTCATCATCAAGTGGAGAAAATAGGGCACAACAGAGACATTACCGAGAACTGGACATCCCTCCAAAATCAATGAAAAGACAGGAAAAAATGGTCAGGGATGCTTCCAAAAGGCCTACAGCAACATTGAAGGAGCTGCAGGAAAATCTGGCAGTGTGCTACATGTGACAACAATCTCCCGTATTCTTCATATGTATGGGCTATGGGGTAGGGTGGCAAGACTGAAGCCTTTTCTTACAAAGAAAAACATCCAAGCTAGGCTGAAGTTTGAAAACACAAACATCCAGTCCCCAAAAGCATGTGGAAAATGTGTTATGGTCAGATGAAAACAAGGTTGAACCTTTTGGCCATAATTCCAAAAGGTATGTTTGGTGCAAAAAAAACACTGCACATCACCCAAAGAACACCCTACCCACAGTGAAGCATGGTGGTGGCAGCATCATACTTTGGGGCTGTTTTTCTTCAGCTGAAACCGGGGCCTGTGTCAGGCTGGAGGGAATTATGAACAGTTCCAAATACCAGGCATTTTTGGCACAAAACCTTCAGGCGTCCATTAAACAGCTGAAGATGAAGAGGAAGTTCACCTTATTACTTATGTAATGCAATAAAATGCTAAAATCGTACAATGTGACTTTCTGGACTTTTGTTTTATATTCCGTCTCTCACAGTTGAAGTGTACCTATGATAAAAATTACAGACCTCTACATACTTTGTAAGTAGGAAAACCTGCAACATCAGCAGTGTATCAAATACTGGTTCTCCCCACTGTACATTATGAGTGTAAAATACGACTGGTACATACAGTTGTGCTCATAAGTTTGCATACCCTGGCAGAAATTGTGAAATGTTGGCATTGATTTTGAAAATATGCAAAAATATTGATTCTGATCATTTGAAGCCATTTATCATTACATATGTTTTTATGCACCTTTTAAAATTATAAATATAACAAAAATCACCCAAATCACACAAACAAAAGCTTACGGACCCTTGAATGTTTGGCCTTGTGAGAGACACGTGAAAATGCCAATTAACAGTGAATTTCTCACACCTGTGGCTTTTTAAATTGCAATTTCTGTCTGTGTATAAATAGTTACAGTTTGTTAGCTCTCACGTGAATGCACTGAGCAGGCAAGATACTGAGCAGATGGGGAGCAGAAAAGAACTGTCAAAAGAACTGTGAAAAGACCTGTGTAACAAGGTAATTGAAATTCCCAAAGATGGAAAAGGATATGAAAAGATATCCAAAGCTTTGCAAATGCAAGTCAGTGCTGTTTAACCAAGCCAGGGTCAGGTAGACCAAGAAAGATTTGAGCCAAAACTTTCAGAAAACATCCACAGATAATCTCAGGAGAAATACAGGCAGCTCTGTAAAATGTAGACGTGGTTGTTTCGAGGAGAACAATACAAAGATACTAAAGACCAAAATTAGCTGCATGGTCAAATTGTCAGAAAGAAGCCTTTACTGCGCCAATGCCACAAAAAAGCCTGGTTACAAAATGCCTGACAACACCTTGCCATGCCTCACAGCTTCTGGCACACTGTAATTTGGAGTGATGTGACCAAAATAGGGCTGTATGGTCACAACCAAAAGCGTTATGTTTGGAGAGGTGTGAACCTACAGTAAAAAGATTACCATCCTCACTCTGAAGCATGGTGGTGGCTCACTGATGTTTTGGGGGTGTGTGAGCTCTAAAGGCACAGGGAATCATGTGAAAATTGATGGCAAGATGAATGCAGCATGTTATCAAAAAATACTGACAGACAAATTGCATTCTTCTGCACAAAATCTGCGCATTGGACACTTTTGTAGTTTCCAGTATGACAGTGACCCTAACCACAAGGCCAAGTTGACCCTCCAGTGGTTAAAGCCAAAAAAGGTTCTGGAGTGGCCATCACAGTCTCCTGGCCAAAGTATCATTGAGACACTCTGGGGAGATCTCAAATGTGCATTTCAGACAAGACGACCAAAGACTTGTGCAGCTATACCACCTGTAAGAATTCTGGGCCTCATAGAAAACTATTACAAAAGAATGCACCCTGTCATTGATGCTAAAAATAACAATAAACAATATCAAGAACAAACGGTATTAATTTAACAGGGGTCATTTCATTTTTCCTTTGTTGCCATGTTTTGTTTTATGGTTGTGCCATTCTGTTATAACCTACAGTTGAATACGAATCCCACAATAAATTAAATAACTGTGTTTTACCTTCTTACTCATGTTTCCTTAAACATGTTCTTGTATAATACCAATTCTCCAAGGGTGTGCAAACTTTTGAGCAGAACTGTAAAAAAGAATAATCTAGTGCACATTGAATGGAGATGGATAGGTCAATAGTTTGCAGCTGTGCTTTGAGTTGTTGTCCTGTTGTAGCAGTAAATTGTCTCCAATCAAGCGCAGTCCACAGGGTATGGCATGGCATTGCAATATGAAGTTATTGCTTTCCTTCTTAAAGATTACTTTTACCTTTTACAAATCTACCACTTTACCACAACCAAAGACCATGACCAGACCATCACATTCTGTCCACCATGCTTGACAGACGGAGTCAAGCACTCCTATATTTGGTCTTAGTCTCAACTAATGTGATCCGAACCCCTCAAACAATTTGTCTGTCCATAACACCTTTTTTCTAATCTTCCTCTATCCAGAGTTTATGTTCTTTTCGCCTGGCTTAATCTTATTTTTACTGGCCAGTCTGAGATATGTCTTTTTCTTTGCAACCATGCCTGGAAAGCTATCAGTCTGGAGTCGCTTCTGTACTGTTGACGTTGAGACTGGTGTTTAGCGGGTACTATTTAATCAAGCTTCCTTTTGAGGACCTGTGAGATGTTTGTTTCTGAAGACAACCTGAGGTATCTGTCCTCTTGTTCAGTGTTGTGCTGAATACAGAAACATTTTATTGTTTCTGTATTCAGCACAAAAGTTCTCAGTTGTGCTAACATAATTGCATAATGCTTTTCGAATGATCAATTAGCCTTAATATGATAATGGGCTTCTTTAGAAATTCCATTATAAATTCAGCAACAATTGTAAATTACAACAAAAAACATTTCTACACTGTATTTCTGATCAATCTGATGTTAGTCTTGCCTGAGAAAACTTACACATTACAAACCATGGCGGAATGTGCTGTGATCAATGTTTTGGATGAAACACTGTTGAAAGCTAACAGGTTAACCGTTGCTCAGTGAATCGGCAAGAAATTACAAATGGAGGGCAGAGACGCAATCAACATGCCAGCTCCAAAGAAAACGATGCAGAGATTATCCTGAATTCATCAGACACCAGGATATGTAGGCACAAGAGTAGAAGTTGGACGACGGGCAGATGATTCTGTTAGATTGGAACAATTTCCTGACAATATCATTGTGTTAGTGCGACTGCGGACTGTTTGACTGAGGTACAACCCAGAAGCCCTGCCTTAAGCTAACTCAGTCCTCCACAGAGCATAAAAACAGACCGCCTGTGACTACCAAGCAGTTGGCAGACTTTACCAAACATGTCTTAAGAATACAACCAGAGTTTGAAGAACAAAAGGCAGAGGACTGGCTGCGTGACGCCTTGGATGACAATGCTGAACCCTACTACAGTACTCAGTACCCCGTTTTTGAGACCCATTACGATGACATCGGGCAGACAGTTTTAACACTGCGAATTAAACATGTGCTGGTCAAGGCTGTTACGAACCCTGTGGTTGTAGCAGTCCAGATTGGATGGTACAGAGACCAATAAAATAAAACACTGTAGTGTACAGGAACAGTGACAACAAATGACACAGACAACCAGAGCTACCGTCAAACATAAAACGTTTATTATAAACACACTGTAAGGGGGTTAGGGAAAAGGGGCTGAGCTGGACCCAAGAAATGAAATAATATAGTCCAAATGCCCCAAAATGAATTTGCCTGCCTCAAGAACCGCTTAGCTGACTACCAACCAATACAAAAATACAGTGGGTTGTCCGCTCAGTTCAACTAGTGTTTTAGACAAAGATTTCCTACGGGTTGTGTATGCCCATTTGTGACGTGCTAAAAAAACTCACAGGTTGAACAAGGACTAAAAAGCAAACAATTGACTAGACAACACCAAACCACAGCTGTTTTGTTACATGCATACATGAAACAGGACAAAGTGAGATGTAGTATGTGCTAAACTTAGTGATGTATGCATAAACAAAGACTGTCAAAAGGGTATGTATCTCAAATCTGTGTCCATGTGGAGTGGCAAAACTAGCCTCTCTGGGAGAACCAACTGACTGGGTTTTTGAACGAGGGATGTGTGATGCGATTGCGTACTGGAAAAGGGCAAAGGTGGTACAAGTAGGAGGGGTGTCCACTGATTGGTCCACCTCAGCAGTCAGGCGATGCACTCATGACTTGGTGGGAAACACCAAGGAACACAATCAGGAACATAAAGGACACCTGGGAAAACATCAGGAGGGGAAAAACACAAACACACATGCAGGGTACCTGCATGCGTAAAGCACAGGCTTTGAATGCACCTGGTTATCAAGTACCGTTGACCGATGATCACATGGCTGCCAAAAACGTTATGCCTGAGCTCAAGTCAGAGCCAAATGTCACACAGAGACAGAGACACACAGAGAATAACTTCATGTAAACCTAACATTTTTTAATGCTGACAACAAAGACTAAAATCGGGCACCTGTTATGTGTTTACGTATGTAACAGATGTGTGTGATAAAACTTTTCAGTTATGAAACTGTGGATGTAGATTGTATTTCTGAAATGTTTACAGATTTTCTAATCAGCAGAAATCTGAATGTTTGTGTAACTACTTGGATGATGTGTAATTTCAAAAACTCAAATAAAACAATGTTTATTGTGTATTACTACGATATGTGAACAGCTTATTAAATGTTTTTCTACAACTGATCAAACCCTGGTGTTTATGTGGGTGTAGAGGGTTTGAAAAGAGCGTAATTGGAGAAAACCGGGGAGATAAAACACATTAAAATGGAAGCTATATTGTGGGGTCTGTGGTAGGGGGCACAAAGGGGTCTGGTACTGGAAGTAGGAGCTTGGGGTGTGGGTAAAGATTCCAGTGTTTCACCAGACGTTTGTTTATAGAAATTGATTTTACGCCTTATAAGCTCATTTGGAATACTTGTAAAAGGTATGTTGAGAGATGCCATAGCCTCTAAAAACTCCCCCGACCCCAAAGGCCTTCTAGTGTCAGCAGTTTTATTGGTTGCTGTCTCACGTTTAACCAGACAGGAACAAACCCTTGATTATCTCTCCTTTAAAAATGATTTCACAGTTTGAAGTCCATGAAGTCAGATCTTTAGACATGAGCATTCTATTTAGAATGTATAAACATTCTTCTTATTCCTCACAGGCACATTATCCAAAAGTTCATCAACCAGGTTAACATTTCAGTCAACAGTTTAGTCCCAGTCATGTTTACTAAATCAGCCTCAGTCTTAGACCCGGGTAGACTTAAAGTAAGTCTATGTGTCAACCTCCCTGTCAAATAACAGTCAAAAGTCTTTGTATAATGGCAAAGTATCTTTTAGCTTTCTTGTTAAAATCCATATAAGGCTTCAACTGTATATTGCAAATCAATGAGTCCAAATCCTTTTAAACAGATTGTCTTACATTGGTGCTAGTTGTTTTGGATTCTCGCAGTTTTTCTAACTGATATTGTGGCACCAGAAATAGCATTTGAGCATGATTCATGTTGTTTAACTATGTCTCGATGCAATTAGACTAGTAGGAACAAAACTGCAATGCTTAGTAACAGTAGTTGAAAAACTACAGATTGGTTGATGGTTTTTCTTCTGGTTGATGCAACTGAAATATTCTTTCTAGACATGTAAAATGAATATAAAAATTCTACACACCCCTGTTAAGATGGCAGGTGTTTTTGATGGAAAAAAAATTGACAAAGATAAATCATGTCAGAACCTTTTCCACCTTTAATGTGACTTATAACGTGAACAATTCAATTGAAAAACAGTCATTTTTGAGGGGGAAAATAATATGAAAAATCTCACAATAACCTGGTTGCATATGTGTGCACACCCTTAAACTAAGACTTTTTTGAAGCACCTTTTGATTTTATTACAGCACTGAGTCTTTTTGGGTAGGAGTCTATTAGCATGGCCAATCTTGACATGGCAATATTTGCCCACTCTTTTGCAAAAGCGTTCCAAATCTGTCAGATTGCGAGGACATCTCTTGTGCACAGTCCTCTTCAGATCACCCCACTGATGAAAAGTTGGATTCAGGTCTGGGCTCTGGCTGGGCCATTCCAAAACGTTAACCTTCTTTTGGTGAAGCCATGCTTTTCTGGATTTGGATGTGTGCTTTCGGCCGTTGTTGCGCTGAAAGGTGAATTTCCTCTTCATCTTTCTTAAAGGTGCCTGAAGGTTTTTTGCCAGCTGAAGAAAAACAGCCCAAAGCATGATGCTGTCACCCCCGTGCTTCACTGTATGTATGGTGTTCTTTGGGTGATGTGTAGTGTTGTTCGCCAAACATACCTTTTGGGTATATTGGCCAAAATGTTCAACCTTGGTTTCATCAGACAATAACACATTTTCACAGATGCTTTTGGGAGACTTGATGTTTGTATTTGACAATTTTAGGCGGGCTTGGATGTTTTTCTTTGTAAGAAAAGGCTTTCGTCTTGCCACCCTACCCCATAGCCCATTTATAAGAAGAATATGGGAGATTGTTGTCATATATAGCACACAGCCAGTACTTGTCAGAAATTCCTGCAGCTCCTTTAATGTTGCTATAGGCCTCGTGGAAGCCTCCCTGACCAGTTATCTTTTCATCTTTATCATCTTTTCATACATTTTGAAGGGACGTCCAGTTTTTGGAGATGTCTCCATTGTGCCATATTTTTTCCACTTGATGATGACTGTCTTCACACTGTTCCATCGTGGATCTAATGCTTTCGAAATTCTTTAGTACCCTTCTCCTTACTGATATCTTTCAACAATGGGATCCCTCTGATGCTTTGGAAGTTCTTTGTGGAACATGGCTTTTGCGCTGAGATGCAACTAAGAAAATGTCAGGAACAGCTGAACTTAATTAGTGACTAATCAGAGTCACAAAATAATGGCAGGTGTGTAATGACTTCTATTTAATGTGATTGGTTAATTCTGAACACATCCCCAGTTATAAGAGGGTGGGCAGGCGTATGCAACAAGGTTATTGTAAGATTTATATTTTGTATTTATCCCCTTGGCAAAGATGTCAGTCTGTTTTTCAATATAATTGTTCACATAATAGATCAGATAAAAAGTGGAAAAAGTTCTGACATGATTAATCTTTGTCTCATTCTTTTAAATCACAAAAACCTGGCATTTTAACAGGGGTATGTAGAGTTTTTATTTCCACTGAATACATTGTTTGCAATTTAACTCTACTTTTTGGAGCTGCGATTCTGTTAAGTGTATATTACCGTACCTTAGATTAAGAGCTATTTCAGAGTGATGGATTGAGGTTGGTGAAAGATGATTCTGAAAATATAATATTTTGACTTGCCTGTGCCTTAAATACCATCTTCAAAAGTGGTATATTTCTACAAATGCACTTAGACATGATCAACCTCTCTTAGGAACGTACACGACATGCCAATCCCCAGAAAACAACCCTGTTTTCAGACGGTAGTCTTCTGCTGTTGTAGCTTTAAAGTCAATAAGGAAATTACCAAAAGGTAGATGTGTTTCATCTTTAGAACCGAGAAATACCAGGGTATATTTATCTGCCTAAAAAACTCACGGGGAATTTTAAACAAGATGAGGTTATTTGTATATAACAACTATAGACCAATATCGAACATCCCATTCCTCTAAAAAATCTTAGAAAAATGTGTTTCCCAACAACTAAATGCCTTCCTGAAGACCAATAACATTTATGAAATACTCCAGTCCGGTTTCAGACCCCATCATTGTACTGAGACTGCACTCGTGAAGTTAACAAATTACTAATGGCCTCACACAAAGGTTCTACATCTGTCCTGTTGCTTCTTGATTTTAATGCTGCTTCTGACACTTTTGATCACTCCCTTCTCTTAGAGAGACTGGAAACCCATATTGGGCTACGTGTGAATGTTCTAGCCTGGTTTAAATTGTATTTTTCTGAAAGATATCAGTTTGTATGTGTGGATGGTAAATCCTCTGACAAATCAAAAGTATGTTTTGGTGTTCTTCAAGGCTCGGTTCTGGGCCCATTATTGTTCTCACTATATATGCTGCCTCTTGGTGCTGCAATCCGTAATCACAATGTCAATTTTCACTGTTATGCTGATATATATATGTTGATGAAGCATGGAGAATCCCACAAATTTGCTACTTTGGAAGCATGTGTTTCAGATATTAGGAAGTGGATGCTTTTAAACTCAAGAATCCAAGAGTTTTGTTGGCAGATCTCATTGTGAACCTCGGCGTGTGCATGGTCGTATCCCAAAAGCGAATAAACCTTGACCCTAACCTCTCCTTTGATGAACATATATAACTCAAGAGTTTCTTATTTTCATCTTCAAAACATTGCAAAAATCTGAAACGTTCTATCAGAAACTGATGTTGAAAAACAAATCAATGCATTTGTTACTTAAAGATTAGATTTCTGCAATGCCCTTTTTCCGGTAACCCTTATAAATCAATAGATAAACTTCAATTAGTGTTTATTGTTAACCTATAAACCAATACATGGACTTGCTCTTATCTCGCTGAAATGATACAGCCATACATACCTGCACATAACCTTGGATCACAAGATGCAGGCCTTTTTATTGTACCTAACATTTCTTATCAAACAGCCAGAGGCAGGCCTTCTCTCATAGAGCTCCACTACTGTGAAATAGTTTGCCAATAATAGTTAGAAATGCAAATTCAGTGCAAACCTTCAAGTGTCTACTAAAGACTCATCTTTTCAGCCTGGTCTATGATTAACTGTAATCTGGCCCAGAGGCATGAAGGTGACCAGAAAGTCCTGATACTGTCAACCCTTGCTGTCTTGCCAGGTGGGCTCTCATCGCCATTGGATACTCTGCTGGCAATACTTAGCCCTCATCCAGGATTGTTGCGGTTGGTGTGTGTCCCTTTGGTTGATGCTTGGTAATGTGGTTGTATTGATTTCCAGCCTGTTGGTCCCTCTTCAGGGCCTCCCCCGGATAGAGCCACAGTGTCACTTGACCCCCCTGTCTCAGCCCAAATGTCTTATGCTGCTATAATATTGTGCTGGGGGAGTAGAGGCAGTTCTCCTCCAGTATAAATCTTTGTAGATCTAAGGAATGCATTTTTAAAATGTTCACTGTCTCCTGCCATTTTAAACTTAGGAGAACATGAGGTATTGGCCCACACCTGCGGCATATCACTCGTTTCTGTCACTGTCCAAAGTCCTCCTGGTTGTGTGGCAAATCAATACAAAACAGCTGCCACTCTGCTGACCCCCCCCTTTCCCCGTCTGTCACTGCCCTTGTCCATCTGGTCATACCTCTGATCTGGACTAGGTTCAAATAGACTCTGGGCTCAGCCCACATGCATCATTTACCTATTACAATGTGTATTCTTAATATGTTTGCCTGGCACAGCCAGAAGAGGACTGGGCACCCCTCGGAGCCTGGTTTCTCTCTAGGTTTCTTCCAAAATGTCTGCCTTCTTAGGGACTTTTCCTAGCCACAGAAGTTCAACACTACTGTTGTTTGCTCATTGGGGTTTAAGCCTGGTGGTTTATAAAAGCAACTGCTGACGTGAAAAAGGGCTTTATAAAATACATTTGATTGATTGATGATTGATTTGCCTTTAACAAACATGTTTTGGACAAGGTAAATACACCTCAGGTTATTATGGTGTGAATAATCATCTTTATCCGCTTATCTGATATTGGGTTGCAAGGGCAGCAGCTCCAGCCGGGGACCCCAAACTTGCCTTCCCGGAGCCACATTAGCCAGCTCTAACTGGGGGATCCCGAGGCGTCCCCAGGCCAGTGTTGAGAAATAATCTATCCACCTATTCCAGGGTCTACCCCAAGGTCTCCTCCCAGCTGGACGTGCCTCTAATACCTCCCTAGGGAGACATCCTGAAGGCGTTCCTACCAGATGCCCAAACCACCTCTGGCTCCTTTCGATGCAAAGGAGCCGCGGCTCTACTCCGAGTTGCTCACGGACGGCTGAGCTTCTCACCCAATGTTTAAGGGGTGAGCCACCCTTCTGAGAAAACCCATTTCAGCTGCTTCTACCCACGATGTAGATTTTTTGGTCATGACCCAGCCTTCATGACCATAATTGATGGTAAGAATGAAAACTGACTGGTAGATCGAAATCTTTGCCTTTCAGCTCAGCTCTCTTTTTGTCACAACGGTGCGGTAAAGCGAATGCAATACCGCTCCCGCTGCTCTGATTCTCCGGCCAATTTCCTGCTCTATTGTCCACTCACTCGTGAATAAGACCCCGATAAAATGTAACTACCTCACTTTGGCTAACGCCTCATTCCCAACCGCTTTGGACTAGGCTGCCCCATATAGAAAAATTTGAATATATGATGAACATATGTTGAATATATTTAACTTAATTCAAAATATATTTCAGGTATCAAAATGTATTTCAGCTTTTGTTCCGAAAGGTATTTGAATATGTATATACTGTATAAACATTTCAGTTTTGTCCAAATGTATTTCACCATAAAAAATGCTCTCATTGCAATATGCGTTGTGTATAGAACATTAAAATGCATTTTTCTGATCTTGTGATTAAATGTAATTACCGACGTATATATTATATCACATTTAGTTGTTGATACATATTTTATATATATTCATTACAAAAATACAATTCATCAAATTGTCACAAATATATTCTAACATACTATAGCAAATTTGCAAAGACCACTACATGCCCCTCCAGAAAAAATCCTGTTTGGAGTAGGGGTTAGTGTGCCTCATGGTGAAACATAAGGTCACAGGTTCAAAACAATCTGCCTGTTGCTGCAATGTATTTTGATATGCATTTTAAATTTTTATAAATATATTTAATGTTGAATTATTTGGCATATATTTGCCAAATGTATTCAAAAATATATTAAAAAAATACATGTATTTTCCATATTGAAGGTCACAGACCGATGATGCCATCAGGACCATTTCCTCGGCAAAAAGCAGCGATGAGATCCCCAGCCCACCAAATTGCAACCTCTTCCCACACCTGGCTATGCCTCGATATCCTGTCTATGAACATCACAAACAGGATTGGTGATAAGGTGCAGCCCTGGCGGAGGCCAACCCCCACCTGGAACGAGTGCGACATACTACCGAGTACCCGGACACACCTCTCGCTTTGGACGTATAGGGATTGGATAAACCTAAGGGGCCTCCTCACCCCATACTCCCACAGTATTTTCCTTACTGTGGGAGCTGCACCCCCAATCTTTTCATGATATTCATGGATATACTGTTCTTTAGTGTCATTGTCAACCACTAATGGTGGGAAGCGGCTAGCTTCCTGCTTGTGCTTCAGGAATATTATCATGTAATCTGCAAAAAGATTATGTCCTGGTGAAATCCCAGACTTCAAACATTTTCACAATGCAATAACCTTTCTCAAAAGCCTTAACCAGCTCTATAGGAACCCAGGTATCAGTTAAAGCTCTTTTCGAATCAATATGTGAACAATCAGTTACCTGGTTTTCAGACTCTGCACATTATCTACACAAGGCAAAGAAGAGCTTACTGCAAAACTGGGTTATAAAGGCCTTTCAGCAGACACACGTTAGCCCTAACAATACCAGGGTAGGTGTCTAGTGGTTTGAAATCTTAAAAGATTATGTTCGGAATTCTTTGTATTGTTGCAAAATGGGTGAAGACTACATAAAGACATTATTACACTGAATAATCTCCCCTTTTTGAGCCACAAACTTGATTTGAAATGATCTGCGTTGGTACATCTGTCAAAAAGAGCATGCCGTGGGTCAAGGCGCTCTGGAGCATCAAAGGTCTTCAAGAAAGCTTGGACATCTGCAGAGATTTTAAGGAGATTCCACTCACATTTCCATATGTACTGAACATGTACGTTGTGTTGATCTTTTAAAGCATCAAGATTTGCCAGCCATTGCTGATCCATCAACCTGTATGGAATCTTTGTCACCGGGTTGGTGCTTGTTGAACAATGACACTTTAGATGACTGTGCCAGAATCAGCCTAGAAATTCATAGGGTGTGCACTAATCATTGCGTTCAGCGAATCAATCAACATAGTAGACACCGATATAAATTTCACCCCGGTTCAGGGCATGCTGTATTAATATATTCTCACCAGAAGCCACACATTCAAGCCATTGTATCGAGCTGTTTGAGAATGTCTTCTGACAAAGATTGTAGTTGTCTGAGGGGACCAAGGCAATTGTGTCCTTGGTGAGGAATCTGTGGCAGAACACTTTCATACAAGCCAAATGAATCATAATTTATGTAATTGGTCAACACAACCACATGCCAGGAGCTTGAGTCTGTAATGCATACATGCCTCACTCAATATGACCACATCAATCACACGCAGTAAGCATTTATTTCCGAATGGGGTCCAACATAGTTCTCATTCCCCTTGACGTTTATCTTGGAAAATAGCCTGTTTTTGAATAGCATACCCATAGCTCGTGGCAAAGCCAACAGCTTTATTGGTAGAAGGCAATGACCATTAATGTAGCTCTGGTTGAATGTGCCGTCAGTAAAAATGATAAAATGATAGTGATAAGTGTTACACCGATGTTACAATTGTTAACAAGGTTTTGCATCAAGATGTAACCATCAAAACCTTTCGAGTTGTGTGCTATAAAAGTGTAGTCAGTATATTTCAGTAATCTAAACTTTTGGAAAAAAGCCACGACACAACCATATCCAGCTGAACACCACAAATCGTTATCATAGCTTATAGCACACACAAAATTTTGCAGTGTGTATACTGAATACTGGCAATTGTCTCAGAATCATCATGATTAAACATTCCCCCAAAAGTATGTAGCGTTCACTGGGGTCTTCAGCTATAGAGCGTATATGAAACATTGATGATTAATTTCAACAGTCAGATCCACGTTACGATTGTGACACATGTTAACCGTGCACTTGTTCGCTTTATAGTTGGTAATACTATCGGCATATTGATTAAAAACAATGTATGGTCACACCTGCACCTGTAGAGCTTCAAGGCTTATTTGGTGGTAACAAAAGTCAGAATAACATCTGCTTAGTGATTAGAGGTTTGGGTGTTGCAATCTTACAGCTGGGTTTACAATCAAGATCACCGCGGGTGTTAAAACCTGTACAACATCACTCACAGATCTATGACAAATTAAGAAAACCACAGACTCAATGAGTTTGCATCACATGAGTTCAGAGGAGTCAACTAGATGGTCCAAAATATGTGGGGTGCTAATCTCGGTTAACAAACCTTGCATCTGATGATTAATCTGTTGATTGTGTAAATGTTGATGATTGTTCCGTGTGTCTGTAGTTAGTATTATCACTTGCCTTTTTCCAGCTTCACATGTAAATAACAATCCGCATACTAGTTATAATAATATTCTGTCTCAAATACATTCACATACATACACATTTTTTATGTGTTGACTGTAACTGAAGCCATTATGATGATGTAGTCTGCATCATTGTCAATCTGTGGGTTGATAAAGAGTACAAAGATTAAGCTGTATGCATATTGTTGTAATGATAATAACATTTTAGTACACAGCTGAAAATGTCTAAATAATTTGACTCATACAAAAAAATCACAACCATGCAGTCCAATCAACACAGTTGACAGTGTTAGAAATCAGCCGTTTCGTATAGCGATTGAAATAATGAATCGCGTACCCGGTTGTCAAGGGAGACAGTCCTTAATTTGTTTATTGCAGCACTATGTCGTCTTGTTCATGAGGTTACTGACCTGATCTTCCTTACACAACCTCAATCTCATCTCAATCTCTTCTCCTCTCTTCTCACTGTAATGTTGGTTACAAGCTGATATATACATTGAAGGGCGTGTTTACCTAGCAAAGATCAGGTTTCCAAAACCGTAACCCCCATGCGAAATGGTCAATGTAAACAGTCCTGTGGTTATAAGAGCACAACCTATAGAACGATAATCTAAACAGAGAGGTTTCTGTTGTTCTCATTAGACAGGCACATTCACTTCCAATGAAACAAAAATCATATTGTAATTTTTAATTCTAAGATTCCACACTCTCTCCTATCAAACATTTAAAGGAACATTACAAGTATTATTCAATTCCTAATGAAAAGAAAAGGCCCATACACTTATGTTACAAATGACTAAGACAAAACAACAAAAGGAATATCTGACCAGTCAGGTCTTATTTTTCCTCAAATGAAAATGAATGTAAACAAGACAATTGACACACCACACTCAGACACATAACTCAATGTATGACAGTCATCAATTCCTCCAACACCTCAGATTATAAGGGTACAGAAACCTTTTGACAACAACAGACTACTATCAGTGTTAACAGTGTTCAGCAGAAAAGCAGGAGAAAACATGACATCATGATTGAACATTCCCCCAAGTCCATTAAACAATCAAATCCCCCTTGTCCGTATCAAGATCCATGCACCAGTATCATACAAAAGACTTATGCATATCCTGTTGTACCTTTAAAAGATTCTACCTTTAAAATTCAAGTCCAATATTGGGATTGTCATTGTACAGAGTTTCTCACATGTTTTGCATCAGTGAAGAAAAGTTCCTATATCAGTTATTGCTGTCAGTGTGATGTGGACCCAGCAAATTGCCTGGTTGTCCTATCAAGTCATTGTAGGTGTGTAGTGGAACAGTAAGTTTCCAACACCTCACTAATTCAACATTAACTCCAGAACAGTGTCTTCCACTGTGTTGGGACCATTTGACGTGTCCAATCAACTGGCCCGTGGAAATCTGACCTGTAATATGTGGAGTACTTCAGGACTCAGGTGGATTTTTCTCTAATCTGGTTGTAGATGGTTCATCTAGAAATGGAATGAGAAAATATGTGATCTGACCGTGGCTGCGTTCTGCCATATGGGAGGTCAGGAATATTTGGAACAGATTCCACAAGTGTAGTTACAGAAATACTTCTTGAACATGTTGCTGGTACTCACATTCTCATTTGTCTGTGTCCAGTCAGTGGCGTGATAAATCATCAGAAGAGGGGTTGTGATGTTCTGATCTGTTGAGAGTATAACTGCAAAACAACGATTAGTGCGGTTCAACAGTCCATCGGACTTTCATCCACTGGCTATTGTTCTTTCAACTCCCAACAATGAAGACAATAGATCAGTCTGAAAAACTTGTGAATCTCAAAAGTTCCATCATCAGAGTGAAGCGTCCACCCTATTCAGACAAATTTCCAGAAAAGTCTATGTCAAATTTCCTTTTCCATCCAGAACTGGCTTGGTTGTTGTCTCCTTGTGCTATATTAATGACTGATAGCAACTAGCAGTGGAATAAGATTGTCAGACTTGACTTTGCTTAGCCAAATCAGAAATGGTTAAATGTATTCTATTCAACCATAAAACTCTGAGACATTACATTCAAACAAATGTAAAATGTTAAACATAACAGATGCCAATGCTCCTTTATAACTATGCAAACAGGAAAAACTCAATGTTTGATTTAACTCCTTATAAATACCAATTTGATTTGCCTTGAACCCTAAGCTCAACTCTTTCAATTATAATCAATTATCATATCATACATCCCCCCTGCCTTCACTCTTATGTCAATGGAAAGTGACACCATGAGTGAATGCAGAACAATGACAAATATGGCCGCAGGAGGCGCCATCCTGAAACCGCACAGGCCATCTTTTCAGGACTGACACGAAATAATTGAGAATTGGTAATAGGGATGGATCTATAATCCATTTGATAAGGAGATGCATCCTGTATATTCATCATAACATGTTTAATTTAAATTCACACACATTAAAAATCTGACATGGTCCTTAGACTATCCTTCCAATTTAGCAGACATTTTGTTAACTGAAGATTTAGGTTTAGTGTCCAACTCATCTAATATTTTTGCTGTTTGTAAAAATTTGCTTGTTATTATCTAAACAGCAACTTAACATTAGGGTGGAAATCAAGAAAACTCTTAAGAATGGTGATGTAGACAGAAAACCATTCTTACGTGATAAATAACGCTTAGATAAATGCTAAGCATTTGTATTGCTCCGTCATGTAATTGTTTTATACATTCTTAAAAGTTTGGTGGTCTTTATAATTGTAACTGAAGAAACTACAAAAATAAAGAAATGTAATTTTGTCTATTAATGACAAACTCATCCGCTAACATACAAACGCTGCTTATTGTCACCACATCGCGATTAATCTCTTCAAACAACATTTTACAAATATAAGTTGGTAATACAGCAATCATGATTTCATGAGTTATTACAAGAATGCAACACATATCACTCGGAAGCCCCAGCATCCACGCAACACACACACAGACACAAACAAGTATTCACAAACTCACAAATACTACAGTACATCTTTGCTTGTTTAACAATTTTACCAATTTGTTTGACAACATTCTCATGTAAATGCTTGTACATTTTAAGAGGATGCGTTTACAAATGTTTTGTTCACCAGAAATAACATATCTTATGCTATCAATGAATTAGTGTTCTTCATGCAAACTTAAATTGACCTTTCGGGTTAACTGTGTAACATTTTGCCATATAACGCACCTTAAAAGTTAATGCTGAAAAGTTAATACCCATTTTGATTTCAGAAATCTTCACTGCTCATACATACACATGTACCGATCACAGTTTTTTTGTAACAATATTTTAAACCCAACCACAACACAATCAACCTAGTCATAATAGGTGGTCAATCCAGGCTTTGTTTCTTCAGAATAATAGTATTGCTCATGCAATGTGTGTTTACTGTAGTGTTTTACACACCTTGTTTGAAACACAGGATGTTTATCAACTTGCATATACTACAGTTTGTACAAATGTTTTTTTAGCCACCATTAAAATGGGCAGATCTGATCTTAATACCCATTACATGTTGAAATAAAAACATGGGCAGAAACTCTCCAAAATCACAAGTCCTGACCACTTCTTTATATCTTACACAAAAAGCAAGTTTCCCACACGTTATTCAGTGCTTGTAGTACTTAATGGAACATAAAATGCCCAAGGGTTTAGCATTTTAGCATTGCCCTTTTGTTCAGCATCAAACATCTTGCCGCTGATATACCGCTTATTAATTGCGTGGGAACATTCCGGAACCCTAAGAACCATTTGTTAGGCATCAAACATCTCACTACTGTTATAATACCTGTCTTGGGTGTTGGGTGTCAATCGTTGTAAAACATCAAACAACAATGCAATCTTAAATGACAAAGTCACTGGACATGCATACGTCCTTCCGGAAGTTCCGCCCTAAGACACGTCATAATGACAGTCCCACCCAACAAACCAAAAGTCCCGCCTACCAAACCAGATGTCCCGTCCACCTGTCAAATCAATCTGGATGTCCCGCCTACCAGTGTCCAAAATACCCAAATTGACGGAATATACCCTATATTTACTATTTATGACCATGCATGGCTTCAAATGGCACTGGGTCACTAGTGTTTATTGATGATGTGACAGAAGGCAGAAGCAGACAGATTAATTCTGAAGTGTATAATGTATAAAGTGTATAATGTAAATATAATGTCTGCACAAATTCAACAAAGTTGATTTGATGGCACTTCACGTTACTTATGGACAATGACCCACAACACACCGCCAAAGCAATCCGGGAGTTTTTTTTATGACAAACAAGTGGAATATTCTGTAAAGGCCGTGTCAATCACCTGATCTCAACTCAATAGTGCATGCATTTCACTTGCTGAAGACAAACGGCAGAAAGACCCACGAACAAACAACAACTGAAGACAGCTGCAGTAAAGGCCTGGTAAAGCATCACAAAGTAGGAAACCCAATGTTTGGGGATGTCCATGTGTTCCAAACTTCAAGTAGTCATTACCTGCTAATGATTCTCAACAAAGTATTTAAAAATAAAGTTGTATTTAGGATTTTTAATTTATGTTAATATGTCCAATCACATTTGAGCTCTTCAAATAAGTTGACTGTGAAAATTGTTGCAATAAAATATTTTTGTTCAAACCCTTTGAATCAAAGCTGAAAGTCTGCACATCAATTGCAACTCGGTTGTTTCATTTCAAATCCACTGTGGTGGAATACAAAATTATTAAATTGTGTCACTGTCCAAATATTTCCGGGCTAAGGTGTATATTTACAATGCCACAATATGCCAAATTTTGTTAGGAATATCTTCTGAAAGCAAATTCTATTTAAAAATATATAAACATATTTTGTCATTGTGTAATGATTCAATAACATTCATGGAGAACAGTCATTCTGGGCAGAATTACCATTCTACAGTATTTCCTTCACCACTGTAATAATTGGGTACCTATCTTTGTTTGTCATCAGACCGTAGAGATCTATGATATGTTATGCATTCATGGTGTAAAGCATGAGTTTGAGCTTCAAAAGATGAAACCTCATTATGAGAAGCAACGATGAGAACGTCACGTGGTAGCTTGGATGTGATTGGCCTACATTATTTGTGACTCTATACATCATATTAGAGGCTCACCATGTAGAAAAACAAAGCATTAATGGAGTTATCATCCAAATGCCCTGTTCAGAACGGTAAAGAAAGTAAACATAGCAGCAACTGTGCTTGGATTAGTCTGAAAGGAATAGATTATTCAATAGTAAAGACCTAGACGGTCCAGATTCAGTTTATCAGTGTAGGACTTCTGCCCCCTACTATTTAGGTTTCTGTTGGACTCTCAAGAGATTTTAGAAAGGGTCTGGAACATAATATATCAGTCAATCAAATATGATGGGACGATACAACAATAAGTGCAATCCATACCTATAGAGGTTGTACATGTGAAGCAAGGGTGAACTATGCATGTTAATTATTCATCTGTCTCTGAATATTTTTGGGGGGCTACAAGCAGACTGAAATGACTTATATTTCCAGAAATGCAGGGATGATAGGAAACAAATCTATCAATCTTAAAGGGATAGTTTTTTCAAAATTTAGATTTTTCTGAGTCCACTTACCAAAAAATATTCCTGATGGCACATTCAAACAATCCTATATTCAGCTTTGTCCCAGTCTGTAATTGGCATTGGTAGCATCATCCTAATTCATGAATGTAAATAGTTCATGAATTCAAACTGGCACTTGAGGTTTATCTGTTAGGTCTGTTCACAGTTCCATCTCTCAACCACATCACCAGGACAACATATAGCCTCCAGACACCCATCACAACAAACGCAGCACTCTTCCCAGCTCCCAATCACCGAAATAGTTAGCCCGTTCAAGAGTTTGTGATAGCTTTCTAATGTTCTGTGATCCTAGCATGCCTTCCATGTTTATGATTTAGCTTATCCTAGTCTGTACCTTTACCTGTGATTTTCTGACATACACATTTTCATTTTGTTCCTTTGTTAGTTTACATTGTTATGTATATTATTGCTATATTTTTGCTTTATATATTTCTTAATTATTACCACATTGACAAGAATTGTTTTGAGCAGGATGACAATGCATTTGATGAATAAACGTTGTACTTGAAGTATTTAAAGAAGCAGTCAGCTGGAATTCTGTCGATGTCCTTTGTTTGAATCGACTTCTGCCTGTTCATATATAGACCACGCTGTTTTCCTGCTTCCAGGGTTTTTGGTTTGAAATTAAATTCTACCCACTCTGCAATTGGGACAATGCCTCTCGTATTGTGGGAGAATCAATAGAGAACCTTCGCCAAGGAGACAAAATGTATATGAGATACATTGTAATACAGATTGTGACTCAGGTTAACTTAGAAGAGGACTTAAGGCGAATGCAATCCATTATGTTACACAGTTAAATCTGTGGAGACAAGACAGATTGTGTATTATAACAAAGCAACTGTATCACTTACAAAATACATATTGCCTCCGGATATTCTGGGCAATAGATTAACAGGTTCACCATCGCTCCCCGTTAGCTGCTGACCAGAGCTTCTATTCAATAAATTTGTCATCTGTGTATTATGGTTAGAACAAGTATGGCTGTATCTCCTGAAAAATAAATCATGTCCGAATATCAAAGACGAAATAGGTAACTTGCTTTTTGGTTAGCGTATATAAAACTTTGTTATACACTTACTATTCCCAAAGAAATGTGTGGATTGATACATTTGTGAACAAAACTGACCGGTAAACACAGAAAGTACCCGTTTGTTTTAAATAAATATATTGTAAAAATGATAACTTTAAGGTATACTATATCGTCACGTTCTTTGAGGTAAACAACACCACCACTTGTCTTAGTTTGGAGTGTTTTAGAATTGCTTTCTGCTTGAAATGCTGCTTTGCGATAGTGGTGCGTATTGTTTCCATTCATGAATATGGGCGATGCTAATAATGCTAATTACAGACTGGGACAGAGCTGAATAATTGGATTATTTGAATAAATTACGCTATATGCTTTCAGGAATATCTCTTGGTATCAGACACAAGCGTGAGATATAGGCCACTGAAATTAGTTACTGCAAGGCTATGACCTATGGGCAGCAAAACACAGCAGCATGGCAGTTGAATAGGCTAAAACAATTTTTTAGCTAAGATAGAATGTCATGAAGGCATAGTGATTTTGTAAACCATGGAAAGTGTCAACAGTGCCAAGGGCCTGATTTTGGTATCTTTAAAAAGCGAAAACGTGTCCTTAATTTAGACAGATGTCTCTTTCAACAAATCATGCAGACATGCCAAAACATCATACATCATACCAAATGATGAGAGATTACATTTTCTGTCTTTTGGTTTCATTCGCCACCACCGTTCAGGGTTGCGGGGTGTAACGACATTGGCTTTTGAAAAGGCAACAGAAAAATAATTGTCACTTCATTCTCTCAAATTATCACTGTATCCATCACAACCGTATCAGAGCAAAACCTGGAACAAATGGAACTATGGTTAAAAAGGAGTACATCTGAATGCCTCATTTTATTTATCAGCTATAATTTTGGCACCATGAAGGCAGTCTGCCTTCCATTAAGCTTTTTTTCAATTTCCTTTGGCAAGATAGACTAGAAAGGTTTAAATGCAAGAAATTATATTGTATTCACAACTACAGGAAGAGCCATTAACAGAAAATAAGAACTCAGAATAATGGTTTGAAGATAGGTCCTAAGCCATAACGGAGAACACATTTTTAAACAAAGCAAACATCTGAAATTACTTCAAGGCTGAGTATCTGCTGAACATTTTTATAATTTTGACAAGGGCCACAGATTGAAAGCTTTGAATGCAGATATCACATTGCTATCAGCACTCCAGTCCCTGTTATTGATCAAAACATAGTTTTCCTCTAAACAGAAAAAAACTAATATTTTTAAGGCTAAGAATATCTTCTGAATAACTTTTGACAAAGTTAACACATTAATAGTTGAACTGATATCAGCTTATACATTCCCACTAAAGAACATTCTTGTGTGTCCCCATTACTATACACACACTTGGCTCCAAACCCCCTTCCTCCTAACAGTCTACAAAAGCATGTCATAAATGCACCTCTAAAATGATTAGCAACCTCACAATTTGCGGTTTGCCTAGCTAATAACATTTTCAGGGCACTTTAAAGTTGATAAAGCATCTGTACAGCTGACTTCAATACAACTCTACCAAGGATAAAGCCAGAATGTGGACCCTCACAAATTAGCTGAGCCTGATGACTACATAAATCCAAGATGGCTTAACAGTGCCATAAGAATTTTATATATTTTTTCTGTGAGTGTTAATTGACTATTTATATGCGTTATTAATTGAGTTCGTATTTTTTTTCAATCAGCTGACTCCCTGTGATACATTTAAACTGATCCACTGAAGCAGTTGTTGGATTTACATTATGCTACAACCCGCTAAATAAAGCACCTTATCTACATTCAACCTGCTGAGGTTAAGCTATTTACGAAAGGAGTAACATAGCTAGAAATCTTGCTAAACACCTCTTCATCAACAATTTCCTTACTGGGCTTTGAAGCAGAGCTACAGTGTTACATTATCTTAGCTAGTGAGGCTAGACCTACCCATTTAATCAAAATACAGAATATCCGAGTAATCAAGATACCTAGTCCACATTATCAATATTCTGAATTTCATGACTAAAAGACCAAATAGAGTAACATTTACCAGATAGGCTAAATTATTTTGGACTCCTCTAGATATTAGCTGGTGATGCAGTTGTCCCTTTGTGCTTGACTATTTAATGCCTGCAAACCAAACCCTCTATTTCAATACAGCCAAGCCAGAGTGGTGTACACTAGTTATGTGCAACCAAATCTTTCTGAATCCTTTGGGGCTTGATTGATAAAAGCCTAATCGCTTGAAGCAATTAAACAAAGTTCACAGAAGTTAAATTTATTGTTCAGAAATATGTATTTTTATCTATTGTAACTTGGAATTTGTTTTAATATATTTAAATGTTTTTTGTCTTTATTGTAATGATCTTCCTATTGAATTTCTTCAGTTTGTGTTGGGGGGAAAAAAATTATATCCAAGAAGAAAATAGAAGGCACTAGCCAACATCATTGACTTCAATTAGAGTAGCATTTTGTAATGACAGTAGAAAAAAACAATCACAAATTGTCTTGTAATAAGTGGGACAGTTGTATGATGCCTCAAGGCCCTCTAGACGGCCTAAGTATGTGTCACAAATTTAGATCCAATTGCGAGCCTTATCTTGTTTTCTCACACTTTGAGCCTAGCTAGCTGGCTAGCTATTTGTTGTTAGTGTGTGTATTGATGGCCTGACTATCAGCCCCGACTTTGATCGCAATAAAAAAAATACTTTTTTCAGATTTCAAATCAAAAGAGAAGCTATATGAATCATTTAATAAAGAAGGACAGGAGAATAGATTTCATTTTTAATTGATAATCGTAATGGTGAGTGAGCATTTTGTTTTCATCTACAGCTTGCTTTTTGTTGCTATATTGTTTGTATGCAACGTGGAAAACATGGTGGTAAAAACAAAGGTAATGTACATTGTACTCTACAAAGAAACATATAAACATGCAAAATTTTAGAATAAGAAAATAGAAATAGATTATAAACCCAACTGGTAGGTTTCAAGGTTTATGACGTTGCAAAAGTAAGTACTGGGTACATGAATTTTTATTGTTGCATGCTGGAGATAGGACATTAAAAACATCACAATCTTTTCTTCTGACAGCATTTACAGTCTGTGGTCTTGAAATTATGTGAGTAGCATGGTTGAATTTATTCCACCACTATTTGAGTGACTGTTTTGGCAAATGTTTCTTTAAAACAATGGTATTTGCTTCTAACGTGTGTCCTGTTATCGATATTTGTTACTATTGTGTACTTTTGCTGCTTTTGTGAGCCACCGATGAGGCATGTCATAGGACCATTTGACTCTCATCATAGAAATGCTTCTCCTAAACAGGTCTGCAAAAGAAAGGTCTCAAATCATGCACTTTTCCGCAAATGAGGGCCTAGCTCCAATAATCACTGTTTGCCACTGGGTGGATGGTTATTTTTCAAGGTCTTTATTCCTTATTCTTCAATGAACACACGTTAAGCACACACAGACATGCTTCTGTTCGCTGGACAGATTTGTGAATATTGGTTGTCTGAATGATTTGTGTGGTTCCTTAGATGCATGCACGACATTCAGTTATGCTACACAATAGCACACAAGCAAGCGCATTTATTAATATAGCACAATTCATATGTACTCTACAAAGAAACATACAAATATGCAACATATAGAATAAAAACACAGTTGGTAAGTTTCAAGTTTTATTTGTCAAATGCACCAAACAACGCAGCATCATCCTGCACAATACATTTTTTGTGACATTTCTCCCAACAATTACGTAGTGAGAGTTAATAAGAACGGTATTCAAGCACACATAAAGCTAGACATAAAAGAATAAAATAAAGCAACAATATACATAACAGTGCACTAGCAGCAGTTTTTGAATTAGTCCTGTAAACTAGCAGCTATCTCGGTAGTATTATTGGGAATTTAGATATGGCAAGTATGGGTGTAATATACATACATTTTAGAGGGGAGATGGCAGCCAATGGTGCACTCCGCAACTGCAGCAGAACAGCTGTCATACCAGGCAGTAATGCAGCCTTATGCTTTCAATGGGGCACCTGTCCAGGTGGGAGAGGGCGGTGTGTGTCATCAGGGCGATGGCATCGTCTAAAGGGGTCCAATGTGTCAGGAAGGGTGGAGTGGACATGAGTTCTGACTAGCCGTTCAAATTACTTCATTATGTGGAGGTCAGTGCAACAGGGCGATAGTCATTCAGGCAGGTGATGGAAAGTTTCTTCGATACAGGGATGATGGTGGACTTTTGAAGCAGGACAGTAGATTCTGAGGAAGCTATAATAGCTGCAAGGTAACAGTGTGATTAAGTTTAAGCGCTCATTCATAGGCATGTGAAAAGAGTACAATGTCTATGACTGTGTACAGTATATAAAATCTGAGGGGTTGTGGAGGTTATATTTTCAAAACACCAATAAAAAAAAATCCAATTGCTAATTTACAGGTTGAAATTGTACAGTACTGGTCATGTTAATGGATTATTAACGTGTATTACTTTAGTTTCTAAGCCCAGCAGACGGATCAAGATGGGTTTAATTGGGCACAATCAGCTGCATCTTGTTGACAGTTAATTAGATGCAATGCCATATTAAGGTCTTGTTTAATTTATGCCCTATTGAAGAGTAGCCTGCATTTGATTGCTGTCACAACAACAACACAGGTGTTCACTAACTACCTTGGGTTCACTCCGCCTCCATCTTCTCATACTAGTTCTAATCTTCCTATTCTCTTTTTTTCTCTTTATTCTTCTCTGTCTCTTCTCTCTCATTATCAAATTGAAGTATGAATTAAGTAGAGAAGCACAAGACATTTCTAGTTTAGTGTTTGTTAACAGCTCATGATGGATTTTGATCCACACAGTAATTATTCTGAGAAAAGGTTACAAGAATATATCTGTTAATATTATATGACACATTCTGTAACCGTTAATGACATTGTCACTCCTACATAGAGTAATAATGCTAGGTATTATATATGAACAGCTCAATTACATTTATAATATTTAGTGACACACTGAAGAGTTATTAATGCTTTGTTTTGTCTGACGACATTAGTTATAGCAGAGAGCCTCTACAGAGAGCAAAACGCATCAACATTATTTAATCAACCAGCAACTTCCCAGACATAGCACATCTCATTATAGACTGGGATATGAACCACTTCTCTTTAGCCCATGAGAAATCTGCAGTGGGTCACACATTGATGTGAATTGTTTGTTTGCCTACAATTAAGCAGGCAACCAATTTCTGAAATGTTCCCAAGTATTGTAAAACTTGATTTTATTGGTCAACATACAATTTACTGTCAGTAAAATCAATAACGTTCTGTCTGTATAAACAGTCGACACTTTGCAACTGGTCCTGACCACCAATGAAAACATTTATGCTTTTTGAGGCAGCCTAATTTACAGTAGATCATAACCACTTGCCCAGTAAAGGAGGAGAGGTTTCCAAGATTCTCTCGCATTTTCACTTGACGAAAAAGTCAGTTATTGTCACGTGTGTTGATAGTTATTGTCTCAATGTCCTTCACGAATGAAAGAAAAACAAATGTTGTTCCTTGAATTCAAATAGTACAAAACAAATGATGCATTAGGATTTGTTCAGAATAGACAAAAATGTTGCGGGATGCAAATTATATTACTCAATTCTTTTAAGCAAGTATGTTTTCATGAGTTTTGATTTAAATGTACAAGTTGAATAAAACCAATAGGTTAAGTAGCAGTAAGTCTACGTAACCTATTGGTTTTATTCAATTATTCTTTGTATATTCCTTGACTGTTACAAAATAGTTAACTGTGAATACGTAACATATCTTAGAAATCCTTCTTTGAATTCCTGTAACCCACCCAACTCAATATTCATTTAAGATATCCTAAAAATACACTGTACTGTCAGATTAAAATCCTAGACTAGTTGCCAGAAAGCCATGGTTAAAAAAAACATAATCTTTAAAGAAATTCACAGATTTCCAAAAATGAAATGTTTACAATCATCTTAGTTTTTTCTAAGTTTTATATGTCTTAGCAAAATCGTAGTTTTACTACATAATTGGATTACTTCAGACAAATGTGTGTTAGATGATTGTGTAGCTAAGATGAATTCATCTTTCAATGTACATGCAAAATAAATGAATTAAAACAATTCTAAAATATCAACCTGAAGCAGAGCATGCTGGTAACATTTTAATTTTAAACTTATAAAAACGGAGTACAATTCAGTATAACAAACTTTTTAAGTCATTATGGAATATTTCTCTAATTTTGAGTTACACTAAGTAGAACCATTTTAGAAAATAATAAATTAAGGTTTACAGTGTAGGTTTGATGCTAGTTCACATATCTGGGCAATTTTACAATATTGAACAACGTGCCGTTTTCCCACTCATCTCTCCCGGGATTCAGCAAGTTAACTGCCATGTAATTAAATGCGTGATCCCTTTGAACACTAATTGTTTTTTAGATGTTCTCACTACTTCACAACAGCTTTCATAGTCCCTGAAATTACTGTTATGTGTAAACATGCAAAAGATTATTTCATATCTATTTAATGTTTCGCTTACAGCATGGATTTTGTTGGTTCCAATACTAACGTTACAACAAATATAAAGTCAAACATAATTAAAAATGTATTTATATTTTACTGTTTTTGTATGTTCATCCAAGGGCCGCAAATGGGGGAGGGGGGTGCGCTGGCCACCAGTTGCCCATGCCTGGGTTAGATCAAACCCCTTGGGCAATAAAAGAGGAGGGGTTTCCACAAACCTCATGAAAAAGTCAGTTATCAACTATATTGCTAGTTATTTTATCAAGGTCCTTCACGAAAAACACATGCTGTTGTGTCATGAAATTAAATAGCTTTGGCAGTGTACATTTCATCTTCAGTCTTTCTAGCAATTGATCAATTGTCCAAGTAGTAAGTAGATACTGATAAAGCCTATTACTGGATAATAAGCTGTTATTATGGCCAGTGGCAAAAGCCACACAGTTCATAGAGGCTATTTGTGGGGAGGTGAACCTAATAAGAAACATTAGTCAGTATAACACATACTTAATGGTGTCTAGCAAAATATTCAAACTTGGCGTGTTGTTAATGCGTGACAAAATTATTGAATGTAGCGACTATAATGACACGCAGCATATGTCAAACTTTGTGGGGTCGTGGTTAAAGACACAGCTTCTCACATGGGTGATCCAGGTTTGAATCCAGGGAGGGCAACGACAGTCATCCCTTCTAATCTTGGGCTGGTTGATCAATGCTTGTTGGTTTTCTTTACCTGTTTTAATTGCCCAGGAAATATGCATACAATGGCATGAATTCACCACATCCATTAATAAAAATCTAAGTGCATATCCAAGTAGAATTGACACCGGGTACCCAAGATTTTAGAGGGAATCCTGTTGTCATCCTATAGCTCCAAATCCCAAAATAGACTTTGAATGGAATTGTCACAGTTCTAAACCCAATGACTGGTTTAGGGTACATGTCGCCTCACCACCTTCATAGACAAGTTGCAGATGAAAGAAAGTGAACATGTTTGTGATCAAATATTGATCCATATGTATGGCTACCAAATTTATTCTCAACAGTTGCATTTTTCTCTCTTTTCGTTTCGGAATGTTAGAGGCTGCAGCAGAGAATGACCAGCAAGGGGGACACATTTAGATACTATGGGAAGCTCTATAGATAAAAAATGTAAAGTAAAAAATATATGCAACTGGCACTGAGGTTTATTCCCTGCATTCATAAACTGAGATAAGAGTAAATAGCCATTAGAGAATGGGCAAACACCCAAGCAACGCACCCAAATATTCTTTTTGTAGACTATTAGAAATCTATGGCCAATGCATGTTGCTAAAACAATGTAGCTTACCAAATTATGTTTTAATGTAAGGGAAATTCATCTTCAGATATTTTGGTTTTGTAATAGGATAAGCCTAATGATGATAAAGGCCCTGCAAGAAATGCTATTAGGAAAAACACGCAACGAAGGTCAAGCTCTCCACAGCTTAATGTCAGCCTCTGATTCACATTAATTAATCAGTATATGGCAGATTAATTAACAAGAATTTATGATACGATGGGATTTGCATATATTTAGAATTGTAGAACCTGTAAACAAATGCCTTCTATAAATACATGTTATGCAATTACCATGTAATTCACGAGCGGAAACAGGATCTGTTTAATATTAAAATTACTGAAATAACCAAAGAAAAAGCATTTGCCCTGAAATAACAGGTGTAACAATTAATGAGAAATGGACGCAAGGAGACCAAAGTAGATGTAATAAAATAACTTGAATTATGACTAAATAAACACTACACAAGACAGAACAGAACTGAAATAGAAGGCATATGCCAAACAAAGATCGACAAGATACACTAAGAAAGGTAGAACTTTAATAGGAACAGTGAGTAGGGAATCAGGTGAGGGCGATAAAAAACAAAACAAGTGTCGGTGAAATAAACAAGGAAGTGGGCGTTGGATCTCACGGAATGGCAAGTCAGGCCTCCTGTGCCAGGGCCTTCATTTATCAATGCTGGCTACCAACAGAAATGTTTGTTAACCATGCATGAGATTTCTAAGCAAAGTGTGGGATTTATCAATGTGTACATATAAAGTGGATATAGTATATACACCCCTGTTTAAATGCCAGGTTTTTGTGATAAACAAGAATGAAACAAAAAATCAGGTCTAAACTTTTTCAACTTTTAATGTGACCTATAATTTGAACAATTCAATTGAAAGACAAACTGAAATCTTTGAGGGGGGAAAATGAAAAAAAAAAAAACCTACAATAACCTGGTTGCATAAGTGTGCACACCCTCTTATAAGTGGGAATGTGGTTGTGTTCAGAATTTACCAATGACATTCAAAATCATGTTAAATAGAAGTCATTACACACCTGCCATCATTTTAAGTTACTCTGAGTAATCACAAATCCGGAAAGCACAAATCCAGATTCACAAAAGCATGGCTTCGCCAGAAGAACATTAGTGTTTTGGAATGGCCTAGCCAGAGCCCAGACCTGAATCCAATTGAACAGGAGATCTGCTACTGCAAAGAACAGTGGGCAAATATTACCACTTCAAGATGTACCATGCTAACAGACTCCTACCCAAAATGACTGAGTGCTGTACTAAAATCAAAAGGTGCTTCAATAAAGTCTTAGTTAAAGGGTGTGCACATTTATGCAACATGGTTATTGTTTTTTACTTTCTATTTTCCCCGCTCAAAGATTTCAGTTTGTTTTCAATTGAATTGTTCACGTTATAGGTCGCATTAAAGGTGGAAACATTTCTGACATGATTTTTCTTTGTCTAATTTTTTTTACAGCTCAAACACCTGGCATTTCAACAGTAGTGTGTAGATTTTATACTCACTGTACTTTAGTATGTACATTAATTTAAGCACACCTCTGACCATTGTTAAAAAGTCAAACTGAACTTAACACTTAAGCCACGAATAGTTTTCTCAGGGTGCTTTAAAATTCATAAAAATGAAACCATTTAAACCTAATTGAATTATAAGGTAAATTAGAAAGAGAATTGAATGTAAGGTTAGAGGCAATTTAGTTAAACCAGTTTAATAATATAAAAGGCAAAAATGAGGCATTGTGACTTGCCCAAATTGGCAACTCTTGTATTGCTGGAGGATCAGACACAAGCTGCATTACGCAAGGAGCGTGTTTTCAATGAGCGTGGCTTATTAGTACATTTTATTTTCAAATTTTTTTGTCATGTATATTTGTTATATTTATTATCAAGCAATAATAATTAGATGTGGTCCATGTCTGAATAGGGTTGTGAAAATAAAGCTGGACTTCTCATCAGTTGATGTGTCTGGTCTTCCTTCAGGGTTTCGGAGGGTTCTCAGTAACACAATCACAAATGATTGACACTGAGGACTCCAGTTATCCAATGTGCTGCTCCACAGCAGAGAGTAAAAAGTCATTCCACCCTCCTCCTGTTGGATTTATCCCTTTTGTGGATCATAATATTATTTTGTATATGTTTTCCAATCAAACCATTTCTATTTCATTATTAACTGTTATGAACTCAGATGAGGCAGAATTTACCACAGATTTCTTTCTCTTATTTCACAAGCTATTGGTGAGGGCTCCACAATGACTTGTTTTGCTTCCACTTCAGTGATCAAAAGTTATATTTCTGTGTCCAAATCTATTTTTCTTTGTTTTTCTTTTTTCATTCCATGTTGAAGGACAGACATTGGTGACATTTCTTGCAGCTTTACAGCTTTGAATGTTTGGGACCATAAATGGTCATTTAGGGCAGTTCTTTATGTAAATTAGACATCATGTGCATGGTTTTGATTGTGCAGTGGTAGACTTTCACAAGGATCTAGGATGTGTAAATGTTGTCCTCACATAAATTAAGTACATAATTTGAAACCGCACTGACCAAAAATATACAAACATTTGAAGTGTTGTTCCGTGAGTTTTTGAATCAATTGGAGGTATGCCTGTGGATGTATTTCAAGGCCTACCTTCAAACTCAATGCGTTCTTGCTCATGGGAAAAGCTAAATAAATCAGAAAAGACCTCAGAAAATAAATTGTTGACCTCCTCAACTCTGGTTCATTCTTAGAAGCAATTTCCAAATACCTGAAAATACCATGTTCATCAAACAATAGTACTTAAGTAACTGAAAAATTTAAATTCTATGTTTATTTACATATTCACTTACACTTCATTATTTAGTATAGATATGTATACCTATTTACTTAATTTATGCCCTTGTAGGCAATCATTGTAATGTTAATGCTTGTTATTTCCTAGCTTGCTTCTCAAGATAACACCATTCTGTAATATGAGATGGCGCCAGAACAGATCAGAATGTGTCCCTAAAAGATAATGGGTCTATTCATCAGGACTAGTTTTGTTTCCTTAGGTCAGTAAACCAACCCCCATACCTTTCGTTAGGGGATATAAACCAGAGTGGAGCTTTGCGAAGCTCTCTCTTGCATTTTCCTCTGATTTGCATGGGTCTTCGCTCTTGTAAGCATCCTGAATTTAAATTGGATACTTTTGCTGTAATTGGAATACTATCTTTATATTAAATATATTTGTTACATTATTTATTGACTATTTGGAATAAATTTAAAACAAGTCATAACCAGTTCCTTGATTATGCAAATATAAAAACCATAGGATAATTCAGCCATCATAATGCTCAGGAAAGAGACACATTCTGTCTCTTAGAGATGAACGTACTTTGGTGCCAAAAGTGCAAATCAATCGCTGAAAAAACAGCAAAGGACCTTGTGATGATGCTGGAAGAAACAGGTACTAATATATCTATATCCACTGTGAAGTTGGTCCTATATCGACACAATCTGAACGTCCACTCAGCAAGCAAGAAGCCACAGCACCAAAACTTTGATTAAAAAAAACGACTACGGTTTGCTACTGCATCTGAGGACAAAGATTGTACTTTGTGGAGAAATGTCCACTGGTCTGATTAAACAAACATTTAACTATTTGGCCATAATGTCCATCAGTATGTTTGAAGGAAAAAGTTGTGCCTAAATGGCTTAAAGAGAAAGTCAAGATATTGGAGTGGTCATCACAAAGCAGTACTGAAATGGCGTGTTCTAGCAACGAGGCCTACCTGACACAGTTACAACAGTTCTGTCAGGAGGAATGGGCCAAATTTCACCCAACCTTTTGTGGGAAGCTTGTGGAAGGCTACCCAAAAGGTTTGAACCTAGTTAAACAATTTAAAGGCAATGCTACCAAATAATAATTGAGTGTAACTGACCCATTGGGAATGTAATTAAAGAAATACAAGCTGAAATCAATGAATGAATAACTTATTTATAAAACACTTTTTACATCAGCAGTTTTCCCAAAACACCCAGCCTGAAACCACAAGGAGCAAGCTGCAATAGTGTTGAAGCACAGTGGCTAGGAAAAACTCTCCAAGAGGGGCCGAAATTTAGGAAGAAATATTTTACAAATTGTAATGACTAATAAAAGCATATGGGATGTGTCCAGAGTCTATAAAACCTTCTCCAGGTCAGAAGCCTAACCAGATGGACAGGGACAACACACTGGGTGGGGGGAGGGTGGGTCAGCAGAGTGGCAGCTGGAATCAAGTATCGTCATGATCAGTAACAACCAGGAGAACTTTGGACAGTTGCAGCAACGAGTCATTCGAACCTGGTACTCATGAGGTGTGGGCAAGATCTCATGTCCTCCTAGGTTTAAAAAGAGCTGGAGCCAAGGGAATTCTAGAGAGTGTATTCCATGGATTTATACGGTTTTGCAGTGGAGACAGAGAGTTGGCCCTAATTCCCTGGCACAACAATATAGCACCGTAAAACCTTGGTTCTGAGGGGAGGCCTCGGACAGGGCCCATCAGACAGTCAATTCACCCACACTGTCAAGCATCGACCAAAGAGACACCAACCAAACACAACGACCCTGAAATGAGGGCCAAATATTGCCAGCAAAATTCACCCTAATTACACAACTGGGGCAACGGAGAGAACAAGCCATTTAGTCTGTTCCCGAATAGCATTGGAGAGAGGACATCGCAGTGGCGAGCACACCTGGCATGACAGCAAGGGTGGACAGTATCAAGCCTTTCCGTTCTTCTTCACACTCCTGGGCCAGACTGCACCTAATCAAAGACAATGCTGAAGCAATGAGCCTTCAGTAGACACTAGTAGAGTCTGCATTTCAAACCTTAATTGGTAGGTCATTCTACAGCAGTGGAGCTCTATGCAGAGCAAGCCCTGTTTCCAGCTCTTTGTTTAGATATTCGAGGTACAATTAGAAGGTCTGAGTAGAAGTCCATGTAGTGATTTATTGGTTAACAATAAAACCTTAAAATTAGCCCTAGCCCTAACAGGCAGCCAGTGTAAAGAGGCTAGTACTGGAGCAATGTGCCCATTTTCTTTTGTTCAAGTTAGAAATCTAGCAGCCATGCTCAGCATTAATTTAAGTTTATTTAATGATTTATCAGGGTATCTGGAGAGATCATTGCAGTTATCTAATCCAGAAGTAACAAAAGCATGGATTTGACTTTCTGCATCAGTTTTTGATGTTCTGAAGATGGAAAAAAGCAGCTCTTGAGATATATTTTATATGTTCATCAAATGAGAGTTCAGGGTCGGGGTAGCGAGTTGTCACTGTTTCTTGGGATACAACCATACAAACTTTGAGGTTCACGGTGAGAACTGCAAACAAAGCTCAGTTTCTTAGGTCCTAAAACGAGCATTTAAGTTTTTCCTTAATTTAAATGCAGCAAGTTCTCCGTTATCCACTTCATGTGTATGGAGTGGCCCTTTGTTCCATTTTCCTCTGGAACTAAAGGGCCCATCTAAAATCCATAAACACAGCCACAGACCATTATCCCTATCCCACCAAATTTTACAGTAGGCAATATGCATTCTGGTAGGTTGCGTAATCCCCCAGATTTATCCATCAGACTGCCAGATAATGAAGTGTGACTCATCGCTCCAGATAACACGTTTCCTTTGCCCAGTCCAGAGGCGGCCTTCAAACTCTGTGAGTTTGCATGGTCAACCACTTCATTGCTGGTCTGCCGCTTCCACATCACAATTAAAATGATTGGTGCATATATTATAGAAATTTCACAAACTGACTTGCAGTAAAGGTGGCATCCTATGACATTATCTTGTTTAAAGTCACTGAGGTCTTCAGTACATTGTAACGCCAATGTCAATGGAGATTTCATGGCTATGCATTGGATTTTATGCAACTGTGAGCATGGGTGTGGCTGAAAAACCTGAACTCAATAATTAGTAAAGGTGTCCACACACTTTTGGCAAGCTCTGACCCAAGACGCATGTGGTGTGGACTGTGACTATTAAGTGAGAAACAATAATGTTGCCCAGCCTGGCGCCTCTCTCCCCAATAAGCTAAAAACCTTCTATGCATGGCTTAAAGCGGCAAAACCATTCCTTCTGGAAGGCTTGCTAAGGACCTGGAAAGCTGCAATCTGAACATAAACATGCCTGATGTCAGCAGAGCTTTTCAAACAGTGAACCCTCGAAAGTCACCAGGGCCAGAGGACATTCCAGGTCATGTCCTGGGGGTGGGGGCGCCGACCAGCTAGCAAAGGATTTCACCTCTGTATTCAACCTCTTTCTCACAATGTCTATGTTCCCCTCCTGCATCAAAAAGATCACCTTTGACCCTGTACCAAAGAAACCACGTTCGACCATGTACCTATCAACACCTGTCTAAATGACAACCACTCTGTAGCACTGACCACCATCATCATGAAGTGCTTCGTGCAGCTGGTCAGAATCCACATCTGCCCCAGCCTTCCTGACACCTTTGACCCCTGTCAATTAGCATACCGCCCCAACAGATTTATGCCATAGCCCTGACGACACACTGCCCTCTCCCACCTGGAAAAGAGAATGGATAAACCTCACCTTCTCTGCACTGACCCTGAGAACCGGAGCCCCCCAGGGATATGTTCTCAGTTCCTGTTCAGAGTACACATCCCTGGGTATATACTGTACTCCCTGTTCACGCATGGCTGCGTGGCTACACACAGCTCCAACATCATCTTTAAGTTTGTGGACGACACCACCATCCTGGGTCTCATCTTCACTCTCTGAAAGTCTGCATGACTAAAGAAAGGATCGTGTACTTCAGTTAGTAGCAGGGGGGGATCATTCCCCCATACAAAATAGATGGAGCTGAAATGAAGAGAACCTCTGACTTCAAGTTCCTATGTGTGTTCATCAAAGATGACCTCACTTGGTCCAAGCAAGCGAACATGGCAGTGAAAACTGCCCAAAAGTGACTATATTTCCGGAGGAGGATCAAGAATTTTGGAATGTCTGTCCAAAGACTATCTCTACAGGTTCACCATTGAGAACATCCTTTCAGGCTGCATTACTGCCTGGTACAGGAGCTGCTCCACTGCACTGCGGATTGCTAGTCCCTCCTGAGGATGGTGAAATCTGCGGAGGGCATCATCGGCTGCCAGCTCCCCTCTGTGGAAAGCTTCTACCATTCACAATGCCACGAAACGCCATCAAAGACTACAATCACCCAGGCTATGGCGTGTGACGGGTGACGCAGTCACTCTTACTAGCCACTTTGGCAGGTGGCATTTTGTATATTTGTACACAGGGTGTTTCCAACATTCAAAACTCAAAGGTGAAAGCCTTCCCAAAATCTAGCACCGCCTTTGTGTGTTGGTACGGTAAAACATAATTTTGTGCTCATAAAAAATTATTAGGGAAACACAACAGCCATATTGGCAGTGTTGCCATGTGGGGTGTTTTCTACACACAAATGGGCTATTTTTAATGGGTTTGGGCTTATGAATTCTTTGCTGGAGTCGGTGGGAGTACGTACAGTGGGGAGAACAAGTATTTGATACACTGCTGATTTGACAGGTTTTCCTACTTATAAAGCATATAGAGGTCTGTATTTTTTATCATAGGTACACTGTGAGAGACGGAATCTAAAACAAAAATCCAGAAAATCATATTGTATGACTTTTAAATAATTAATTTGCATGTTATTGCATGACATAAGTTTTTGATACATCAGAAAAGCAAATCTTAATATTTGGTACAGAAACCTTTGTTTGCAATTACAGAGATCATATGTGTCCTGTAGATCTTGACCAGGTTTGCACACACTTCAGCAGGGAATTTGGCCCACTCCTCCATACAGACCTTCTCGAGATCCTTCAGGTTTCAGGGCTGTCCCTGGGCAATACGGACTTCCAGCTCCCTCCAACGATTTTCTATTTGGTTCAGGTCTGGAGACTGGCTAGGCCACCCCAGGACCTGGAGATTCTCCTTAGTCACTCCTTAGTTGCCCTGACTGTGTGTTTCGGGTCATTGTCATGCTGGAAGACCAAGTCACGACCCATCTTCAGTGCTCTTACTGAGGGAAGGAGGTTGTTGGCCAAGATTTCGCGATACATGGCCCCATCCATCCTCCCCTCAATACGGTGCAGTCGTCCTGTCCCCTTTGCAGAAATGCATCCCCAAAGAATGATGTTTCCACCTTCATGCTTCATGGTTGGGATGGTGTTCTTCTGTACTCATCCTTCTTCTTTCTCCAAACACGGCGAGTGGAGTATAGACCAAAACGTGCTATTGTTGTCTCATCAGACCACATGACCTTCTCCCATTCCTCCTCTGGATCATCCAGATGGTCATTGGCAAACTTCAGACAGGCCTGGACATGCGCTGGCATGAGCAGGGGGACCTTGTGTGCGCTGCAGGATTTTAATCCATGACGGCGTAGTGTGTTACTAATGGTTTTCTCTGAGACTGTGGTCCCAGCTCTCTTCAGGTCATTGACCAGGTCCTGCCGTGTAGTTCTAGGCTGATCCCTCACCTTCCTCATGATCATTGATGCCCCACGAGGTGAGATCTTGCATGCAGCCCCAGACCGAGGGAGATTGACCATCATCTTGAACGTCTTCCATTTTCTAATAATCGTGCCAACAGCTGTTGCCTTCTCGCCAAGCTGCTTGCCTTGTGTCCTGTAGCCCATCCCAGCCTTGTGAAGGTCTACAATTGTATCCCTGATGTCATTACACAGCTGTCTGGTCTTGGCCATTGTGGAGAGGTTTGATTGAGTGTGTGGACAGTTGTCTTTTATACAGGTAACGAGTTCAAACTGTTGTAGTTAATACAGGTAATAAGTGGGTTTCTTGTTTTAGTAATTAAGTCTCTTTCCTCAGATGAATAGCTGCTCAATAGCTTCTTAAAGAAAAACTAACAGGTCTGTGAGAGCCGGAACTCTTACTGGTTGGTAGCTGATCAAATACTTATGTCATGCAATAAAATGCAAATTAATTATTAAAAAATCATACAATGTGATTTTCTGGATTTTTGCTAATTCAGCAGTGTATCAAATACTTGATCTCCCCACTGTAGGTGTTAGGCTGTTGTTAATCACTAGCCTACAGTGAAAATTGTTAAACACCTTGATTACATTTGTGGCACTCCTAGCACATCAGTAACAGGTGGCTGGCTTGGGTATCTTCTGGAAAAAAATAAAATAATTGCAGGTAATAACCATAATTTCTTTATGCTAGAATAGTTCATGGGGTGGGGTTGGGGTATTCACACTTCTTGACTTTCAGATTTTGTTGAGTTAGTGTCTGAATTCAAAGAGGATTCAACAGAAATGTTCATTAATCCACACAGTCCACAAGTTATATGTTTCAATATTTATTTAAAAGTGAAAGAGATATTTCCCATATCAGTTTTCTCTTCGTTTGTCTATTAAATTTGGAGTCGCCTCATACTCACTGTAGCCATTCGCAGTATTATGTTAAGCCACCCTGGACTAGCTAATACTATTTTGGTCTCGTTCAGTAAGTAAAGATGAGGAGGAGACAAATCCTTGTTATATTCAGTCTTGTAAACATTAGAGGCAGGATTCTACACAGTGCCCCTTGAATAAATCATATAGTAAGTTGCTAACAGAAATCTACCAAGGTCTAATTATATTTTTCCTCTGCAGCAGATTGCAGTCATCTCGGCGACACAAGACAGCTGGAAACTCATCTCTTTTTTATTTCGTTTGTCTTGATTCCTTGACAGGACCTACAAAAGGGATTTGCTTTTGTAGCTATAGAACAGCTATTCACTTGAGGAAAGAGACTTAATTACTAAAAAAGGGCCAAGCATGATCAAAACAACTATGGGCAAATTCTGACTAATTGTTCAAATCAACTTACACCATTAAAATCCCTATGGTTTATAGCAAGTAAGCTTATTATAAACCTAGCTAAATAATATGGCAAATGACTAAAGCTAGTTCGCCTGCTATATATAATTCACTAGACAGCTAACTGGTTTTAGCTGTCCAATCGCTGAATTCATTCTAGCACCTAATGTGAATATGATGTATCTTCAAAAACATAGAACTAATAGCTTAATAGTTAATACATTTTCAAACTTGACATCGAACTCTTGATAATTTGTTGCTAGTTGGAAGATGTAGCTATATTTTCCAGTTACATCGGAAGTGAACAGGTTGTAACCAGAAAATAGAGGTTTAAAAACCAATAAAAAATGCTGATTACCGAGTTAAGGGATAAGAGAAAACATGCATTTGGTTTTGGCTGTTTTCCCATTCTTAACTATTTTAACTCCCTATTTGCCCCCATTAACTCACCATTTGCCCAATTAAATTAGAAGTGGCAGTGCTGCTGGTATGCTCATTTATGATGAGGATGATGGGGATATGATTGTGCTGCAGGCCTTTTCAGTGTTCTGCTTTACGTACATCATGCAAGCTGATAAGAAGCTGGCATAGCTGGCATGGTAATTGGCCAGTTGCACAGTGATTATGTTTTGGCTGGGGCTTAATAAGGAACTGTTTGTGCTTCCAAGATGGGTCTTGGGGAAACAGGAGGTTGTTATGGAGACATATCCATCTTTTTGTTCAGAGAGAGGGGGAGGAGAAGATGTTTTTCAAATCCTAATGTAGGAAAGACAAGCGGATGTCACATACTCTAAAGGCTGTTGTGTCTTATTTCTTGTAATTGTAAATAAACCTTTAGATAAACATGGAGCTTGATGATTAATTTAACAAATTAATAGCACATTTTCAATGATTGGATTAATGAAATTATTTCATACAGCAAAACCCCATAACATATAGCACCATACACAATTTAGCCTGTATTCAAAATCAACTACTTAAATATTGCATGACAAATAGCATTTTACAGACAGCTTTAGCCACACAGATTTGTGGTGACTCCAATACAGCACTATATCACAAACACACAGCACCACTTGTTACCACCCACCACAAACAGATCCCCAAACTTTGCAGCCAAGGCTCTTTGGCATTTTGTCAGCCCTGTGGGAAATAGGGTTTCAGTGGCTAGTGGGAGACAGAGAGAGAAAGCTTATGAATGTCATTACAGTCCTCCATGGACTCTCTTGCTAGACTGACACCCCCCAGCGTGGTTCCTAGTCATAGCCGTGGTCCTGCAAAGCCAAGATGTGGCAGTTTTTCAGACATAACAGGGAAAAAAATGAAAATCACATCACACCTGGAACAATTACGTGGGCTCAGTCCATCGAATTATAAAGCCACTGATAATCAGATAAGAAGGAAGAGAAATTAAATTCACCAGACTTTACAGACCCTCATAACCAGGATAACACCACCCCAGGCCGTATTCTCTATACGAAGACGAAATAGTAAGCCATGAGTGACAGAAATTCCTGGTCTTTTATAGACGTATAGTGCACAATGAGGGCACTGAAAAAGTAATCATTTCCAATCATTTCTCAGTTCATAGAGCTCTTTTCATTTCCTAAAGCTCACTATTGAGTTTTCCCCATTCATCTCCCACAAGGCTCTTTATGGTGGTTTCTTTTCAACGCTACATTCCCATACGGTAGTCTAGCCTTCAGGGTAATAATGGGAATTAAAATGGGTGTATTAATATTCATATTAATGCTGAGTGAAGTTGGTTTCTGCTTTAAAGCAGCAACGACTCTTTCTCCCATGTTGCCCACTGTTCTAAAACATTAATAATACCCTCGGAAATATGGTTCCATTCATAGAATTACTGAAGCTTTCATTCTCTTTGGAAAATTCTCAATTCGAAGTAGCTCAGGATTTCTTGGCCCAAGTCTAGATTGCTGGGATGTAAACACTGAGTAGGATTATGTTGAAATATTAGGGCCCTACATCATTGGAAATATTTTTTATTACATGACTATTTTGTTGTTTGAAAATGTTACTGGCCTGAACCTTACAATTATTTTCCCATTAGTATAATTTTCTATATAATTTTTTATTCACGCCTCAGAGGGGAGGGTGTCTGATAAAGATCTCAACTGCTGAATTCGTTAGCTGAGGCACACTCTTAAGAGGTGAATATTGATCCAATGATCATTCAGAATTTTCACCCCTGTGAACCACAAAAATACATTTTAATGCGGTTAAGGGGTATAGTATTGTGCTGCAATCTGAGATGCAGTTAACAGACGATTTCTAAGGCTGGCAACTCTAATGAATTTATCATCTGCAGCAGTGGTAACTCAGAGTTTTCCTTTCTTTTGGCATTCTTCAGTTGAGCCAGTTTCATCATAGTCCTTGATGGTTTGTGCAACTGCATTTGAAGAAGTTGCACTGTAGTTTGTCTTTGCTTATTTGAGCTCTTCTTGCCATAATATGGACCACTACAGGACATACATACTGATGGTCTTATGTATACCAACCCTACCTTGCTGAGTAGCGCACAGCATGTGCTCAAACAGAAAAAATGGGTGTAGTTGTTGGCTCACAAAGACAGACAATGTGTATTGTGGAGTGTGACGCGCCTAACAAAGATGAACATTGCATGGCGCTCATAAATATGGACAACGCATGCTGGTTTGCATGCCTGATGCATGTCACAAAGACAGAGAGACACATGTCAACTGGAAGGGCTACTGTATAGCAAAGGGGCATGTGTTTTGCACAGGTTGAGCCTTACCTGTGCACTCAACTGCTACATTGTCACAACCGGGTTCCTTGTCTCTCTGGTACACCACCTCGTTCACAGAAATGGATCGCTTCAGCGGACAGTTTGTCACTTGGTATGCTATAAAGCAGGCAGACATTCATTGAGGCTTTCAGTTACTTTGCAAATGAATGTTTCTGACTTTTAGCAGGGTATGATTGTCAGTGCCAGGCACATGGGTTCCACTATCTTAGAAACATTTGCTCTACTATTTTATTCCCCACACAACAGTATCAAGGTTTACAAAGCATGGCGCCATAACAAATCAAACATACACTCAGTGGTAGTCATTTATGTGAAAACATCAAGAGTGATGTGAACGGCAAGATTAAGGCAAATAACATCTCCTTTGGGAGCCAGGCCTCACTGTATTTTGACCAACATATGACAAACAACCTCACTCCTACATAGGAGAGTGATAATTATCTGGGTACTCTCATGACAATGTTTCCTGAAACATGGATCACAATGTGATTATATTGCGGCTCTTTATGTTCTGCCGTATATTCATTGTAATATTTTGAGGTATTTTTTTATCATACACATAGGGACAAATATTGTCTAAATCCACTACACTTCCTTATAAAAAAAGTTATCAACTGATTTAATTAAGAATATGAGAAGTATTTTTTCATTCATCTGAGTGGAGCTCTATATTATGGGAGTTGAGGGAACTCTGTTTGGTGGAGACAGGATTAATTAAAAGAACCACACATTTGTCATGGGCAAAATAATAGGATATTAAGTCAATTTTAAAATGTAATATTTAATACAGTAATCCACTGAAATATACTGTTGTAAGTTGCTGCACTTGGTTGAAACAAATGACAACAAATGACAAGGTTTGAACACATGTTTGGCTGGCTTGGGCAGCTTCCTGAAGGTAAGGTGGGCATGATTCCCACTGATCTGTACTATCCCCAGTTCTTAGATCTCTGCTGTCAGATGATGGATCACGGGGTGCTTGACTTGCCTACCCTGCCTCAATGTTCCAAGCAGTTGTATTAGTGGGGTGTTTCTGCCTCCGGTACACAAATTGGCTGTGCATTTCTGATTTCCTGGAGTAATTGCAAGCTACCTCGGCACATTCGTATTCCACCAAATGGCCAGCGGGTCTGTATCCATAGGAAAGGAGCTACAGTAGAGAAGAGTGTACAGAAGATGTATTCCTCCCACTGATAAGTTGAGTAGCTACGCATCACAAGCTGCTGGGTGCACAACCTCTCAGGGTCCCTTCGTTCCCTCAAATTAGTGGGGGCAGGTTTTTGTGTTCCATCGCATCAACATGGACTAACATACCTGTTGTTGTTTCTGGCACATTGTCAGGTTGTTCGGTAGACAAATGGGTCAGATCCAAAACAAGATGGGCATAGCTTAACTGGCCACTGAGTGCTCGGTGTATAATACAAACCAAGCAAATAAATCCTTACTTATTGAACAGTTTTTATGAAAACGTTGACCAACGTTGAGGTAATGTAATAGGAAAGTTGATTAAATAGTTTTGGGAAAGGCCTTGTCTCTGAGACAAGATCCTCTGAGAAATATGCTTCATTACCAGGTATCCCTATGCTAGGCATCTGGCAACTAAATCTCCCAAAAATAAGATGTGAAGAAAGTTAAATTAAAGATACACTGCTTAAAAAAACTGAAGGGAACACGTAATCATCAAAATATATTGGCAGGTCAACCGGTCTAGGGGGCTCCGCTCCACTCATATAAGCGGAGTTACATTCACGGTAACTAACGTTTTATGTCATGGAGCTCCGCCCTCTAGAGGGGCTTTAGCTCCTAGTGGTTCATGGCGGAGCAAGCGTACCAACCAGTAATGCTTGCAGGGTCCAGTGAACAACCGTCCCCTAAAACCCCATGGCGAAACATCCCCGGAAGCTGACAAGGTCAGAGAAGGGATAATCGAATGCGTAATGATGAGAAATCCTCACCCCCAAGCCAACCTATGAATACATAGGCCATCCCAGGGAGAAGGGATGTTGAGCTCAAGCGAAATGTACCCGTTCTATCCAAAGCGCAACAAAAACACTCAAGCACCACACATCGCAAGATGAGGGGCATGGGGATATATGGCAAGAGACAACACCACGAAAGCCACAAGGGGAGGCGAACCTGAGCCTAAAGCATCGGCACGCAGTGGCAATACCAATGATCCACATTGGTCAGGTCGGTCTGGGTTTCTTAGACAGCCACAGAGTATCCTTGCTTAGGCTTAGGCAGAGGAGGCAGGGGCAGCTGAATCCACACGGAGAGGGGGCGGACGGAGGGAAGCAGCAGAAGTGAGGTCATCTTCTAGATCTCCCCGGAGAGCGGTAGAAACGCGTGATCCGCCACCCAAATCTATGTGGGAAGGGAGCGGGTCTCCTTGAGTCAGAAGAGTCATGTCCTGTGTAGGAGCATCCTCCTCAGACCTCTCGCCGTCATCGCTGCTGGAATTCAACACAGCAGAGATATCCACTTCCTGTTCGAAAAAGTTTGCCATCTCTACACGTGTAGAGAGAGACAAAGCAGCACAGGAGTAGCAGGCCGGGAGGTCGGTGAGACCTTTGCAAGCGTGAGCCAGTCCCAGGCAGGAAAACATACGAACAATGAGTATCCTGATCTGGTGACGGATCTGCGCAATGGCATGCGGTGGCAAAAGATGTGTTCATCTTGAGACGTCGATCTTGTTGATGGCAAAAATTCTCAGCTGAAGCAAAAGAATAAGTAGCACTTAGCAAACGATTGCTGAATGAAAGGGAGGGTGCTCTTTGGGCTAACAGGTCCTGTATAGGGGCAAGCATGCCCTGATTGGCTGTTGCATCTTGCACAATGAGTTTTCAGTACGGAAAGGGGTTGGTGACTTTTTATACCCACTGTTTATAGCTGATATTACTAACACAAAGACTTATTCTATCCAAAAGTTGGAACCCAGAAAGACAGCCGTGGCAACATAATTAGCTAATAGGTTAAACAGTTGTAAAATTATAATGGGGAGTGAAGAAGAATGAGAGTGTTGATTTGAAAACAGAAACAGGTGCCAAATGTGTGTGTGGCCCGAATCAATTAGGATGGCAAGACATCTCCACACTAACCTTCACTACAGTATGATAACATAAAAGGATTAGATCAACATTTTGAAAATAATGATTAAAATACAGGTAATAATTAAACAAGATGCTGTAATTGACCGTAACTATTGAATTTATTTTCAATATACTTACAAAATATTGGGCACACAAAGCACCACCTTCATATATTCAAGTCTGCAAATAAATACTATGTCCACATGTGCATTGAAACTGACCACATATTTTTATTACTGATCCATTGTTTTTACACAAACAAATTAAGAAACCTAATCTATAACATAAGTAAAATTACACTGATGAGCAAAAGCATTATACTCACTCACAGATAAAGAGAATAACGTTGATCATCTCACAAGGGCACGTGTCAAGTTCTGGGTAGATTAGATGGTAAGCAAACAATCAGTTCTCGTAGTCAGTTAGTAAATACCAGACAATGAAAAGGACCAAAATGTATATGGCCTGACAATGGGGTCAGAGCGTCTCTGAAACGATAAGGCTTAGGGGGTGTTCCCACTCAACAATGGTAAGTACCAAGTGTACCAACAGTGGTCCAAGGATGGACAAACTGGTGACAGGGTGTTGGAATGCCCACGGCTCTTTGATGCACTAAGGCAATTAAGGCTATCCCGTCTGGTCTAAACTGATAAAGATCTAGTCAAATTCCCCAGATCTCAATCCAAATGAGCATCTGTGGGATGTGTTGGGCCATCAAGTCTGATCCATGGGGGCTCCACCTCCGAACTTATAGGACATCAAGGACCTGCTGCTAATTACTTCTGCTAAATAATTCAGTATTCGAGTACTTGTGTGTGTATATAATTTTCCCCCCAATTTATGTACGTACAGTACAGGTATTTTTTGGGGTTGAAATAAACAGACCAGAATATAATTTTTCTAAAAACTATAAAAATTCCTATCCAATACTTTTATATATGATGATCTTCATCCGTTTATCCGTTGTCGGTCGCGGGGGCAGCTGCTCCAGCAGGGGACCCCAAACTTCCCTTACCCGAGCTACATTTGCCAGCTCTGACTGGTGGATCCCAAGGCGTTCCAAGGACAGTGTCGAAATATAATCTCTCCACCTAGTCCTGGGTCTCCTCCCAGCTGGATGTGCCTGGAACACCTCCCTAGGGAGACGTCCTGGGGGCATCCTTACCAGATGCCCAAACCACATCAACTGGCTCCTTTCAATGCAACAGAGCAGCGGCTCTACTCCGAGTTCCTCACGTATGACTGAGCTTCTCACCCTAAGGGAGACGCCAGCCCCCCTTCTGAGAACTCATTTCAGCTGCTTGTACCCGTGATCTAGTTCTTTTGGTCATGACTCAGCCTTTATGACCATAGGTGAGGGTAGGAACGAAAATTGACCGGTATATCAAGAGCTCTGCCTTCCGGGTCAGCACTCTTTTCGTCACAACGGTTTGGAAAAGCGAATGCAATAGCGCCCCCGCTGCTCCGATTCTCTGGCCAATCTCCCGCTCCATTTTTTCCTCAATCGCGAACAAGACCCTGAGATAATTAAACTCATTTACTAGGGATGAAACCTCATTCCCTATCCGCAGGAGGCATTATGACATTTAAAAAAGTTTGCGTTTTTAAAACATGCATTCCTTTACCAATGTTTGTGGTTTCCGACTGTCAATCAAAGCAATAGTAGTGTGGTGGGGACACAAAAAATGGATAAAAAGTAAACTCATTCAAGGGACGGAATGGAATATATTTACTCAATTAATGTTACCAATTGAAAAATGGCTGTGGAATCAATCAATCAATTAATCTTTTTACAGCAGCAATAGTCACAAAGTGCTTTCACAAAACACCTGGCTTTAAACCCTAGTGAGCAGAGAACAGTAGTGTTGAACTTCAGTGGCTAGGAAAAACTCCCTAAGAAGGCCGAAATTTAGGAAGAAACCTAGAGAGAAACCAGGCTCCGAGGGGTGAACATATTAAGAGTCCAAATTGTAATAGTTAATCAATGCATGTGGGCTAAGCCCAGAGTCGTGTTAAATATCTCTAGGGGTAGATAAATTGGAGAAAAGCCCTATGACGACCCGACTAGGCTGTAGTGTTTATCGCGTGGAATCTGTCCTTGGGTGCGGATAGTCCGTTTAACTTTGATGGGGCGTTGACCCGTGTGTTTCAGTGCTGAACTGTATTTCGTGTCGCCAGAGTATGATACTGTATTTTCCTTTTGAGGATTAGAGTGATATTGTATTTTTAGGCGATTACACAATGACTTGTACAAGTAAAACTATAATACCGTCCAGTTGTACAAATACAAGAGGACTGCAGCCTCTGACGCGCACGATGCGCTCATGTTTCAAAATCGTGGCGCGTATAGGACACCATCAAGAACGAAGAGGATCATTCACAACGATGCCTGAAAATGTTTTCCGACTAAACTAAATGGATTCTGAGGAAGCCGTGAATGGGTCCATACGAAGTTGGAAGAAAAGAAAGTTAAGATGGCCGAGAAAGGACGACAGGTGTAAGGCGCGACATGAGACATGCCGAATGGATGCAAATTCATTCTGTTTCACCACCAGGGCGAGCGACAGTAGTCTCGAGATGGAATCTCTTATGGGATCCTGGAATTATGGACGTTACTAGGAACTTACGTGAGCTTTCATAATCATTGATTCATAGAGTTCTTAAATGTTTATTTCCTAAAAATGTGTTGTACCTAACCATTGAATGAAGCTGGAACTTATCAAGGAAACCTGATCACCTTCCTCGGTAATAGCCAAGCTAATTTAATGACATATTACATGAAGTTTGAAAAGCACTTTGATGGTATACAGCAGGTTTTAATAGGCATTCGAAATAGCCTGTTTTGTTGTGCTTTGTCATGTTCACTATGTAATTTGGAGTCAAACGTATTTATTGCATTGATGACAATGTTTAAAATAGTTAGGCCTCACTGGTGTAATGACAATGTGGGTAGGCTTTACCGGCACACCGCATGGTAACATCTACATTTCACTAGCAAACGTGGGTACATCTGAAACCTAGTGATGAATTAGAAATGGGTACAGTGATTTTCTAATCTGGTAAAATAGTCTCATGGTTTAAAAAGTTCTCTCTCTACTTATATATTGTATAAGTGGTAGAATGAAGAGTCCACATATTGATAGTCTAAAGTAAAGGAGACACGCCATATGCCATGAGGACAGATTTGTGGCACTGCTCAGGTGTAATGAGAGCCCAGGTTGCTCTAATAGTGGCCTACAGCTCCTCTGCATTGTTGGGTCTAGGGTATCGCATCTTCCTCTTCACAATACCCCATAGATTTTCTATAAGATTAAGGTCAGGAGAGTCTGCTGGCCAATTAAGAACAGGGATACCATGGTCCTTAAACAAGGTACTGGTAGCTTTGGCACTGTTTTCAGGTGCCAAGTCCTGTTGGAAAATGAAATCTGCATCTCCGTAAAGTTGGTCAGCAGCAGGAAGCATCAGCAGCAGGAAGCATGAAGTGGCCTAAAACTTCCTGGTGGATGGCTGTGTTGACCTTGGACCTCAGAAAACACAGTGGACCAACACCAGCAGATGACATGGCACCCAAAACAATCACTGACTGTGGAAACCTTACACTGGACTTCAAGAAACATGGATTCTGTGCCTCTCCTCTCTTCCTCCAGACTCTGGGACATGGATTTCCTAAGGAAATGTAAAATGTACTTTAATCAGAGAACATGACTTTGGACCACTCAGCAGCAGTCCAGTCCTTTTTGTCTTTAGCCCAGGCGAGATGCTTCTGACGCTGTGTCTTGTTCAAAAGTGGCTTGACACAAGGAATGTGACAGCTGAAACCCATGTCTTGCATACGTCTGTGCATGGTGGTTCTGGAAGCACTGACTCCATCTGCAGTCCACTCTTTGTGAATCTCCCCCACATTTTTTAATGGGTTTGTTTCACAATCCTCTCCAGGGGGCAGTTATCCCTATTGCTTGTAGACTTTTTTCTACCACATATTTTCCTTCCCTTCACCTCTCTATTAATGTGCTTGGACACAGAGTTCTGTGAACAGCTGGCCTCATTAGCAATGATCTTTTGTGTCTTGCCCTCCTTGTGCAAGGTGTCAATTGTCGTCTTTTGGACAGCTGTCAAGTCAGCAGTCTTCCTCATGATTGTGTAGTCTACAGAACTAGACTGAGAGACCATTTAAAGGCCTTTGCAGGTGTTTTGAGTTAATTAGCTGATTAGAGTGTGGCACCAGGTGTCTTCAATATTGAACCTTTTCATAATATTCTAATTTTCTGAGAAACACATTTTTGGGTTTTCATTAATTGTCCATTTTAATAATCAAAATTAAAAGGAATGAACACTTGAAATATATCAGTCTGTGTGGAATGACTGTATTCATTATACAGTGGTCTGCAAAAGTTTGGGCTACCTTGTTAATTTCCATGATTTTCCTTCATAAATCGTTGGTCCTTAGGATAAAAAAAATCAGTTAAATATATCATATAGGAGACAAACATAGTGATATTTGAGAAGTGAAACGAAGTTCATACCATTTACAGGAAGTGTGCAATAATTGTTCGAACAAAATTAGGCATGTGCATAAATTTGGGCACTGTTGTCATTTTACTGATTTCAAAATCTTTAGAACCAATTATTGGAACTCAAAATTGGTTTGGGAAGCTCAGTGACCCTTGACCTACATACAGAGGTGAACCCAATTATGAGAGAGTATTTAAGGGGGGGCAATTGTAAGTTTCCCTCCTCTGTGAATCTTCTCTGAAGAGTAGTGACATGGGAGACTCAAAAGAACTGTCACATGAACTGAAAACAAGGATTGTTCACCATCATGAATTAGGGGAAGGATACCGAAAGCTGTCTAAGAGATATCAGTTGTCTGTTTCGACAGTTAGGAACATAGTCAGGAAATGGAAGACCACAGGCACAGTTCAAGTTAAGGCTCGAAGTGGCAGACCAAGGAAAATCACGGATAAACAGAAG